>JASVEL010004841.1:0-78793 GCA_032618575.1 Nicotiana noctiflora
ATTAGCCTTCCGGCGTCCCTTTCGGGAACATTCGGCTATTTTTAAAAACAGCGTCACCGACTTGTTTAGCACAAAAGTTAGTTTTGATTTTTCGGCCATTTTTCAAAAGGTGAAGTTGGACCTGATGGAGGTTGCCTACGTATCTCACATCCAATGAGAATCAAACCCACGTAGTTCGGTTTTGACGAAACAAACGGCATTATTTATTTATTCACTTTACTAAAGGAAAACAAATAAGCTATTTCTATCTTAAGAGCAAAACACACACATTTTTTTTTTTTTTTTTTTTAATCTCTAAAGCCGGTCAGCATGCAAGTCTATAACAGATAAATGCGCAAGACAAACAGGATGCAGCAGGATAGTCTGTTCATTTCAGGTCACCTGTCCTAGACGGACCCAACCCCCGTGTTGAGTCCCCTAAGCCAAATGCGACATGATGCAAATAAACGTTTCCTACTAGGGATCCGGCATGAAGCTTTGTTATTCTAGGTTTAAAAACCTGGGTTTATCTGTTCTAGACTTGGCTTACCCGAGCGGACAGCTCGAGCCGAGGAGGAGGCAGCAATCCGGGAATACAGAAGCTTCACCGGTTTTGCAACTTATCCAAACCTCGTTCTAAAATGGGAATTAGACACTATACGGAAAAGAAGTCACACGAAGTGCACCCTTCTTCATGATTTAGAAGACTCAGAGAGGAGATTGGTTCCGGCACAATTTATATGTACAGTTCACACAATATCAAAGCAGTAAAAACAACATTTTGCACATTGATGCCAACATGTAAAAAAAATCGGATAATAAAATATGCCAAACACAACAGTTATTCCGAGCTCGAGTTCTAAAGATAATCCCCAGCAGAGTCGCCAGAGCTGTCACACCTCTTTTTTACGCACCCGCAAGGATGCAAAGAGTTTTTTCCAATTAAAGGACAATCGAGATGGGATTTATTTTAATTATTTCATAGTCGCCACTTGGGAGATTTATGGTGTCCCAAGTCACCGGTTAAATCCCGAATCGAGGAAAAGAATGACTCTATTTAACAGTCCGCGAACCAGAAATCCGGATAAGGAATTCTATTAACCCGGGAGAAGGTATTAGGCATTCCCGAATTCCGTGGTTCTAGCACGGTCGCTCAACCGTCGTGTTTGGCTTATCTATCTGCTTTTACAATTATGTACTTAGTGCAAGTTAATACCCCTTTACCGCTTTTATTATTGGTTGTGATTTACGAAAGAGAAAGTTGCTTAAAAATATGCTTTCGAATCACGTCACATGAAATGCACCCGGATCCTCAACATATTCTTATTCAACATTTCGGGGTTTGGATTTGGGTCACATGAAATGCACACCCGTATTTAAAAAGGTAAAACTAAAATATGCGCCCGGATCGACTACTTATTTACACTGTTGAGAAAGGCGTGATATTCGTTAAGAAACGACGCATCTCGAAATCTAAGTATTTATATGTACATTTATGACGGCTACGTGATTAGTGTAACTATTGGGCGAGGCGTACCTTTGATTCAAATCTAAGCGAACTACATCTCACTGTATCTTACTTAAGAGTTGATTCCAAATTACTTAAAACTTGCTACGAACCACATCGCATGAAATGCGCCTGTGGTTCTTAACACGCTTTGTTCATTCTTGCCCAAAATTGGGGTCGGGTCACATGAAATGCACCCCCGACTCTTTTTAATCTAATTACGTCATTCCGTTGAGTAACAACTCCCTAGCTAATCTTGCTTGTAACATAAGGTCTATCATTTAACAGGTTTGGAGATTACACACATGAGTAGGGAAGATTGAACAGAGATACAACAGACTAATTCGGGTTTACGTGCATATCTAATGATAGTGTATCTTTGGTCTAGCTACATTTTCCATAACAAAACTAGCAATACAAATTTAATTAGACAGTAACAGAATGTAATCAAGCATAGACTTTGGACGACTACATGATTCAACAGACTTCAAACATAAACTTCAGGCTTCATTCTTTTTGAACCAGGGAATTACAATAACAGAGATGTGTACCTGGAATGTGAAAGAACAAAGAAGAGTGAGCAATGGTAATGCCGCAACAGTAACAGGAACAGTAACAACAACGACTCCACACCAAAACAAATGGTGAACCAGCTAATAACCCCAACAACCCAACAGTGATCAAATTCTTCAAACTTTACCAACTAATGGACTAATGGAACAGTAATGGCCAGGCAGCAATCAAATGGCCATTACAGTTAAGTAGCACAGCAACAAAATAATGAAACCACAGCAACAACCAAACCAGGCAGCAAACTATAGACCAGCCAGCAACCAAAACGACCAAGAGCAACAAACTACTGACCAACAGCCTCAAATGAACACCACAGCAACAACAATAATGACTAACAACAGCCACAGTCACTCAGGCAGCACAAACAATAATATTCCAGTAGCCAACTGGACCAGCCCCAACAATACTGAACCAGCAACAATATTTGAACCAAGCAGTAACAACCAATGGACCAGCAGTCACTTAGACCAACAACCAGTGACAAACTAATGAAACAACAACAGCCACAAACACTGGACCAGCAACAAATGACCACCACAGTAACAATACTAGACCAGCTAAAACAGTAGACCAATAACCAATGGCAGCAACAATAACCAGTGACAGCAATCGAATGGCCCCAACAACAACCAGTGGCAACAAAATAGACCAAAAGCAACTCAAGAGCTACCACAACACTCAACTGAGATGTAACAGCAACAACCAAGACACAACAACAACAACAAATGCCTAACAGCTCAGCTATTGAATCCAAAGCAACGAGACAGTAGCCAAGAAACTCGATGAAACAGTGACTCCCAACCAATGAAACAGTAGCCTTTTCTCTGTATCTTTCTATATGTATTCTTGTATCTATTTTTCTTCAGGTGCTCTAGTTACTCTCAGGTATCCTCTCAAGTGTCTGTATGTATCCCCCCTTTTACTCTCAGATTGTCTCCCATCTTATAGCTGACCAGCAGCCCCTAAGGTTACCCCTACCCTGACTCCCCAACCCATCATATTCCCCGCAAACCCACTATCTACTGTCCAAGGTATGGACTCCAGCATTAAACAATGCTGGTGGCAGGAGCCTCAGTGGGATGCCCTGCTGTGCAGGTTCCACTAGCCTTAGTATGGATATGTGATTAAACAATTAACCTATTAACTACAACCAATTATCCCCCTTTAATCTGAATCAAACAATGACAAGCCCTACACCAATGAATTGCATCAGGCAGATTCAGGGATCAAGGAACTAATCAAAAATATGAATTAATTGCTTGACGACTTTAATCACATTGAACCTATGACTCATTTTAACTACTAAAAACAGAGGGAATTGGCCAAATAAAAGGCCTCAAAGGAGGATAACAGGTCGACCGTTATGAGAAATTAGAAGCATGCTAGATGAGCATTGAAACAATGAATAAAACAAACACACATATTCACAAAATCGAACTAAATTGACCAAAGAAGAAACGAATACCTCGTAAGAAATCTGCCGACCAAGCTTTGAACCAAAATGTGGAATTATTGAAGCCAAACGGGCTTTAATCAAGATGTTCTCGATTGAGAACACCTAGACTAAAGTCCCTTGGACTTCAATTGCGGCTAACCCGGCTTGAATTGAGTTTCTTCAAAAATTAGGGTTCTTGGGCTCGGATTTGGGGCTTTTGCATTTTTGGTTAGATTCGAAGCAAACCAATGTCATTGGGAGTGTGGGGGAGGTGTGAGGAGACCTGTGGTGTGAATTTGGGGTGATTTGGCATTGGTTCGAGTTTGACTCGAATCTTCAAATGAAGATTCGAGGAGCTCCGGCATGATTCGAGGTTAGTGGAGGCTGGGTTCATGATGGGGGAGGTGAGGGGAAGGTTTTGGCATTGGTTTGGTGGTGATTGGCCTACCGGAACCGCCGTGAGGCGATTTCCGGCGGGCGGAGTGCGGCGGAGGAGGGCGGCGTTACACCGGACTTTGAGAGCTTCTGAGGGAGATGAAGGGAGAGGGGGGGTCTGGCTTGGGGGGGGCGGGGTAGGGAATGAGCCTTATGTATGATTTGAGAAGTTAAATCCTGATCGTTGGATCAAACTTGATCAACGATCAGGATCTTCTCACTTAAACCAAACGGTGTCGTTTGGTCAAGGCATAAGCTGAATGTATTTGGGGATTTATGGATTAATCTGGGTCGTTGGATTATAAGATCCAACGGTCCAGATCGAGCGTTACACAGGCTGGACGGGTATTTGGGCTGGGTATTGAGGTGATTCATTTGGGCCTGGTTTCCCTGGACTAAGACACGGCCCAATCTGATCTCATTACTACACATATATATATGTACCTGTATATGTATATATATATATATGCATACAATTATCCCACACAATTATATATCACCAAAAAATGTAAATCACATGACTTCGATATCAAACACTAAAAATGCAAAACTTAGCATATATTTTTTGTATTTTTAATTTAAATAAATAAACGTGCACACAAAAGATAAAATAACACAAAATCACAAAAATCATACCCAACACGAAACTATTTTTATTTTTGAATTTTCCGGGAGTACTTCTCAAGTAAGGCAAAAATCACGTGCTCACAGCTGCCTCAAACTGGGGCAGAAAATTTTCTCCGATTGCGAAAATTTTCTTGAAAGCAAATACCCAGTGGATAAGGATAGAAAGCAACACGCGATTTTGGGAAAATACCAGTTTCGGGCAGAATAGTTTTGAAAGAGGCCCGACAATGCGAGGAAGTGATCTTTGAGCCGGTATCATCCCCAGCAGCATTATATCCTACAAGTTTTCAAGGGAGCAAAACACGAACCCCGAAGGAGGTCTGGAAGAAGGAAGAGGAAAAGGGGTCCCCCGCCAGGGTAATCCTTAGTTAATGACATTTCGACCCCCGGCAAGTCCAAAAGAGAATGAAGGATGAAGGAAATAAAGAATACCTCCCCAGTAGCATTATCACCAGCAGGTGAGTGAACAGTTCCGAAGATATCTCCAACAGTCAAAGAAAAAATAACACGACCTAGGGGAAAAGCAATTCCAAAACAAGGTAATTCAGAAGAAAAGGTGGCCCAAGAGACGATGCAGGAAGAAGAAAATGGTACATGAAGCAAAGGAAGGCGATATGGATGGGATGGAGTTAGTGAGTTGTAACTGAAGTCAGGGAGCCCGCCTGAAGAATGGAGTGGCAATTTATTTCGAAGTTGTAATTGAAGTCAGGGAGCCCGCCTGAATAATGGAGTGGCGATTTATTTTGAAGTTGTAATTAAAGTCAGGGAGCCCGCCTGAAGAATGGAGTGGCAATTTATTTCGAAGTTGTAATTGAAGTCAGGGAGCCCGCTTGAAGAATGGAGTGGCGATTTATTTTGAAGTTGTAATTAAAGTCAGGGAGCCCGCCTGAAGAATGGAGTGGCGATTTATTTTGAAGTTGTAATTAAAGTCAGGGAGCCCGCCTGAAGAATGGAGTGGCAATTTATTTCGAAGTTGTAATTGAAGTCAGGGAGCCCGCCTGAAGAATGGAGTGGCGATTTATTTTGAAGTTGTAATTAAAGTCAGGGAGCCCGCCTGAAGAATGGAGTGGCGATTTATTTCGAAGTTGTAGTTGAAGTCAGGGAGCCCGCCTGAAGAATGGAGTGGCGATCTAGTTTCGAAGTTTGTGAGTTGAAGTCAGGAAGCCCGCCTGAAGAATGGAGTGGCGATTTAGTTTTGAAGTTACAGTTGAAGTCAGGAAGCCCGCCTGAAGAATGGAGTGGCAATTTATTTCGAAGTTGTAGTTGAAGTCAGGGAGCCCGCCTGAAGAATAGAGTGGCGATCTAGTTTTGAAGTTGTAGTTGAAGTCAGGGAGCCCGCCCGAAGAATGGAGTGGCGATTTATTTTCGAAGTTGTAGTTAAAGTCAGGGAGCCCGCCTGAAGAATGGAGTGGCAATTTATTTCGAAGTTGTAATTGAAGTCAGGAAGCCCATTCGAAGAATGGAGTGGCGATTTATTTTGAAGTTGTAATTAAAGTCGGGAGCCCGCCCGAAGAATGGAGTGGCGATTTATTTCGAAGTTGTAGTTGAAGTCGGGGAGCCCGCCCGAAGAATGGAGTGGCGATCTAGTTTCGAAATTTATGAGTTGAAGTCGGGAAGCCCGCCTGAAGAATGGAGTGGCGATTTAGTTTTGAAGTTATAGTTGAAGTTAGGGAGCACGCCTGAAGAATGGAGTGGCGATTTATTTTTGAAGTTGTTGTTGAAGTCAGGTGCCCGCCTGAAGAATGGAGTGGCAATTTATTTCGAAGTTTGTTGTTGAAGTCAGGTGCCCGCCTAAAGAATGGAGTGGCAATTTATGATGAGAGTTTGTCGATAAAGTCGGAAGACTGCCGGAAAAGCAGAACGGCGTCTCAATTTCTAAGATTTGATAAGGATAGTGAACAATTGGAAAGTGACGGAGTCTAACGAGAACCCCCAGCATGAACTCAAGTTCATAATCGGAAGGAAGGCAACAAGGATCAGAAAAGATAGATTCAGACTTCGAAGGAAAATAATTCGAAGATCACAAGGAAGGGACCAATGGTCGGAGTTCGGCAATCAAGATAGGCCGAGATAACAATTGTCAGAAGAAAAGAAGCATGTGAAGAAACATCAGAGCCCGCAAGATGGCAATGAACATGACAAAATCAAGTTGAAAAGATATATAAGAATTTGCAATACTGTAACTTAGTCTAGCTTCTTATTTTTCGTTTAGCGTGGTGTAATAACGAGATCAGTTAAGCAGTGGAAACAGCAGCAACAGCAGTAACAGCAAGATCACAGCAGTCATGGTAGTCCCAGCTACCAAAACTTCCCGAACTACATTGACCTGATTCCCTTTTAGCCAGGGATATGTAGGAAACCTTTTGAAGCAAAGGTTCGGTCAAACTTTTTCAAAACAATGCTTCATACGGAGTGCTTGAACGGGCAAAAAATCGCTCGTATCCGCTCACTTATCTTTGCACGAAAACTCTTCATGTTTCCGCGCAAAGAGGGCAGCTGTGAGCACGTGATTTTTGCCCTACATGAGAATTACTCCCAAAAAATTCAAAATAAAATAGTTTTGTGTTGTGCGTGATATTCATGATTTTTGTGTTATTTTTCTCTTATTATTTGCATTTTTTTGTGTGTGCATGTCTATTATTTAAATTAATATAAAATACAAAAATATTTGCATTTTTTGCATATAAATTCATGTTTGTAATTTAGAGTAATTAAGATTGTTTTAGAAAAATAATAATCATAAAAAATAATAATGTAGTTTTGCATTTTTTAAACATTTAATGTCCGAATTGTGTGACTTTATTTTTAATTGCTATTTGATTGCATGGTGATTGTTATTGAGAGTTAATTAGCACTTTTATAAGTTAATTTGGTTCTATAGGTTAATTTGAGATGGTTAAAAATTTTTAGTTTTAATTAATTGTTTAAATAAAAGAAAAAAAAGGGAAACAAAATGAACAAAAAATAAAGAGGAAATCGGACCAGGCCGATTTTCAACAAAGCCCAAACCATTTTTTATCACATGCCCAAACGAAACACCCCTACCCAGCCTCAACCCGGTCCATTAGCCCATACCTGACCCGTTTCTGTTAATGAATTTATCATGGCCGTTGGATTTCAATGATCCAACGGCTCGGATTATTTGACCAATTTTTAATTACCCAAACCCCCAAACCCGTATAATCCACTTCACTCTCTCACGCCCCTTCATCGTCTCTCATCAGAGACAAAAGAAATGAAACCCTAGCGCCGCCCTTTCTTTCCATCGACGGAAACCCGGCGGCAACAACGCCGCCGGCCACCATTTTAACACCCTAGGGCCACTCAACCGTCATGAGTCCGAATCCACACTCCGTTAACCTCGAATCACCCTGGGCCGCCTCGAATATCCATTTGAAGATTCGAGCGTTGTGTGAACCTACTCCAATCAAGTCCAAATTCACCCTCTGTCACCCCTTGACCGCCCTCATAGCCAAACGAGCATTGGCTCCGTTCGAATCCGGCCGGAACTAGTCAAGACCCAATCCGAGCCCTTAAGAACCCTAAAAAATTCAAAAGGGAAAATTGGCTCGATTAATCAAAATTTGGGGTCTAATAGACCTTAATCGGAGTATTTTGATTGAAAATACTTCGATTAAGTTCCGTTCGACTCCAAAAATCCAAATTCGAAGTGGTCCGGTTTTACTTTGATTCTATTTTTCTCTCACTGATGGAGGTATGGCCTTATTTCTTTTCTTCTTTGTTTATTTTTGTACTTGTTTTATTTGTTTTGATTAATTGTTTGTTCTGTCCGTTAATTCCAATTTCTTTGTTTTCTTTTCTTCTCCTACGGACCCTTTATTTGGTCAAATAATCTCTTTTCTTGTTTGATTGAGTATATGATTGGTGTAATCGCTTCGTATGATTCATTCACTTAAGGTCGTCAACTAGTTAATTCGGATAAACGATTTCTGGAAATCTGTCCGTTAAATAGATTAAATTCGTGAGTCGATCATTTTTTATCGATCATGTACATTATGGTTGAATAATAGACGTCGTTGTTTAAATTCGTGATTTTGTTGTTCGAAATGCCGGACAACACTAGCAAGTTGAATTGAATTAAGGTTTGGTTGATTTCTGATTTGGGAATGAATTGGTTATAGCTGTGTAGTTGTTAGTCAGTGTTTAAAGGAGGTAATGCCAGTACATTATAAAAGGGAATTGGTATGGGATGTTTGATTAATTTTTGAGCTGGAAAGTTAGCTCACATGGGAAACAAATCAGAAAAAACAGCAGGGAGAAATGATGAAAAGGGTTAAGGGGGTTCACATGGGTTAAGGGAATAACATGGGGAAAGCTAAAACACTTTAGAATAAAAGAAAAAGGGGTCTGATTTGGGCTATAAAAAGAGAAGAAAACACACACACAAGATATACACTGAAAACACATTCGAAGAGAGATATAGGAATTAATCTGAAATTGAAGGGAGTCTTAAGAGTTCCTATAGTTATCTTTTAAGAATTGATTGTTTTCGAGTCAAATTTGGTGTCATTGAATACATTTTGGGCTGTTTGAGTTTGCTGAAGTTATTAAAAAGCTGTTTGGTATTGCTGTTGGTTTATATTGGACTTTCATTGGATTGATTTTTTCTCCCCGAGATCCTAGTCTGTTGCCTATACTGTTTGCTACTGCTTTAGCAGTAGTTTCAAGCTGTTATTGGTGTCGAATTGCTCATGTTACTGCTGTTTTGCTGCTGTTAAGATTGCTGCCACTGACTTCTTCATTCCTTCTTGTTGTTTTCAACATCCAGGTACAAGTTTTGAATCCTTGAATGTATGTTCGATGCAAGATATGAAAGGGAAATGGTTTTAGCTTGGTTTTATTAATTGATGTTACTGTCCATGACTATCTCCTTGTTCGCATTCATTCATAGCCAAGTTTAAATTTGGATAGAATCGTTAAGTGTTGTAAAACTTTGTTTATATAGAACTGCTCCAATTATTGTTGAAACTGAAAATTGTACTATTAAAGCAGTCTGTATTGTGATGTGTTAGTTCTTGTATGAATTATTAATTCAGGTAGTATTTCATCAATTAGAAAAGATTATTTATGAGTATTCGTATTAATAATTAGTAATCTCTCAAAGTGTTTGCAATAGTTTGGGTGCGTGAATATGTAACCCAAAAATAGTGATATGAGTATGAAATGAATCTCAAGTGATTGAAATTTAGTTGAATTAAGTTGGTGCATATTCAGCTCCTTTTATCAAGAAATTGAAGTTCATTCACAAAAAAAAAAAAATTTAAAAAAAATGAATTAGCCAGTTAACATGATAGATCTGTTTGGTTCAATAATTTTTGGGGCAAAATTCACAAAGTGAGCCATAACAGTGACTGAGATTAATAGTAAGTTTCAATTAATTCATTCGCGGCTTTTAACTGTTATTAGTAAAGTATTTTGCATAATTGCAAATTAAGCCTTGGTAGTATATGTATATATATAATTATGTATTTAATTTTTCATATACGATTCCTTTGTATCAAATATTTTTTTTGGTAACCTTTAGGCCATTGTTTAATCCAGTTAGTGGCATCCTTTTAGAAGTTAAGTCCATTAGTTTTAAAAAATGATTTTTTAATTAGATAAAAAATGGTTAGTTTATTTTGATATATATATTTCTATGCTATTTGTCGTTTCAGGCTTTAGTAATGTATATTTAAAATACGGCTTGAAACGAGGTTTTAATTAATAAAAGTTTGCATTTACAAATATTTGTTTAATTAGGATGATTTTTCTGTACATTTAGAGATAAGTCGAATAATGTATATAGTCATTGTAGATTTATTTATTTTAAGACAAGCTTCAATAAAAAGTTAGGGGATCTTTCTAGGTATACGTGTGTTAAAAAATAATTAGAATTTGGGACGAGCCGTTTAGCTAATTTCACGGCCCTCCGCAAAGTAGTAATACGTTAGTCACTTTAGGTTTGTTTTTAATCATTTTACCTTTCTTAAATACGGGTGTGCATTTCATGCGATCCGAATCCAAATCCAACAACGTTGAATAAGAATGTGTCGAGAATCCGGGTGCATTTCATGTGACTTGATCCAAAAACTTGCTCTTAAACAACGTTCATTTTCTTAAGTAGTAATAATTGACAAAATGCGGTAAATTACATTAAAATTGCACTGTAGGTTAATATGTTGTAAATCAGATTAATAAGCCAAAATATGATAGTTGAGCGACCGTGCTAGAACCACGGAACTCGGGAATGCCTAACACCTTCTCTCGGGTTAACAGAATTCCTTATCCGGATTTCTGGTTCGCGGACTGTTATACAAAGTCATTCTTTTCCTCGATTCGGGATTTAATCGGTGACTTGGGACACCATAAATCTCCCAAGTGGCGACTCTGAATTAATTAAATAAATCCCGTTTTGATTGTCCTTTAATTGGAAAAACTCCATCGCGCCCTCGCGGGTGCGGAAAAAGGAGGTGTGACACATGGTTCCATAATTATTGCTTAATTTTGATTCTTGCCTTATTTTCTACCTATTTTCAAAAGTATAAATACACTGCTTTTTCACTGACACAACACACGAATGCATTGGTTCAAAAATCTCTCACACTCAAAAACTTTTCTGCTACTTCTATTATTCTGAGTTAGTCGGCTGCAAGTCAAGGCTAACCATTGTACTTTCTTGTTCCTCATATTTGTATTTACTATCTCTTTACTGGTATGTTCTGATTTCAATTCAAGTCCCAAAATCAATATGTTTCTTTTACTACTTTAATGTATCATGTTTCTAATTTGTTTCTATTTATGGTTCTATTGTTCCACATGCAATTGACATGTTTACATTACTGCTTCATCTAGCATGCTTGTCTAACCTTCTTAGTGCTTTTCAAAAATGTTCTACCTTTTCCTCTAGTAGTCTGTCTCAACATGACTCTACCCTGCTTTGATGCTTGTCTGCTTGTTATCCAGTTTTGATATGCAAGTTGATATGTCACTTAAATGGTTGATTTTATGATTATTACTGAAACTCCTATTGTATTGGTACCAATAGTTATCCCCTAATCCCTTAAACCCCACAAGAACTGCTATACTCCTTATAGTTTGTGCTTTATGTGTCCCCAATTTCTACTCCCATGTGTGAAGGTCTGTCCTTTGGGTATTACTAACTTACCTGCTATTTGTTTAATTATACCACTATTTTCAAAAGTTGTTTACCAAACTACTCTTTTGCTTATAAAATTAGGCCAACTAAGTATCCCTTTTTTACATTGTTTGCGTACTAAAATCCTTTCAAACTATGTCAAGCACTCTCACTCTATTCCTAGGTCTCTAGGTTCTGCCCCCTCTAGTGTATGTACTTCCTTGGGATCCTTTTGAGAACCCTCTGAATTCTAACGCACTTAGGATGACCCTTCCACACTGCACTTATTCAATTCAGTTACAAAGTCTAGGTGTGTGCACTACTCGGGATCCTTGAGATCCTTAAGGACCTCTGACATACCTTGACAATGATATTGTCTATGAAATTTGCATTTGAGGCTACTAGAGGCTTAGGAAATCACTTGTGCCTGCTTCAGGATCCACATGGTGTAACTTCTTCTTTTTCTTTATCTATGTAATTCATTCCTCTTTGTAATAATATGTAAACGAATATTGGGGTGATTAGCGAAAAGGGGGTGGGTAGTTACATTACGGGTGTGCATTCGAATCGGTATATTGATAAATCGAATCGATTATTTATTATCGGTTTATCGATTTCAATTTCGATTTTTGAAATTTTTCTTATCGAGTTATCGATTTCGATTTCAATTTTGTTCTCTTCGATTATCAGTTTGTCGATAAACCTATAATATATAATAAAAAAGTAAAAATAAATAATATTTTTTTATCCTTATTCGATAATACCCTTTCCTTTACTCTAAGTCCCTAATCCTATTATTTCATTTACCACATTTAAGAAATGATCATATTTAAAGCTCAATGGAATGAAGTTCAAATTAATGAAAAATACAATTAGCTGTGATGATGCATTTTTTTATACCATTGGAAAGTTGGTGGAATACATTTGATCCCTTACTTTAGTTTCGTTTCATATGCTTGTTGACAAAAATTTATGTTATAAATGGTGTTTGTCTTATTTTAGTCTCTTTCTATCCATATTAGTTAGGCGTGTTTATAGCGATATACTTTCCGTGGAATCCCACAAATTTTCTTATTGGTGTAATCGATAAACTCCAAAAATTGATAAATCAAAATCGAAAAAATCAAAACCTTATTGAAACGATAATGATAAGCATATGTACAAATCGATATTCAATAAGTAATTATGAATAAGGGTCAAAATCGAATCGATAAATCGAATGCACACCTCTAAGTTACATATTTGTGGGGTAAAATAGGTAGAAACCATACCTATAGAACTTTATACTTAATATGCATGTTCCATCATGTTAAATACCATGCTTATAAGGTCATTTAATATAGTAGTTATGTTTGCATTACTCTATTAAAAATCACGCCTATAGGTTTCAATTAGTTCTGATAATAGAAGTCCTGTCTACATTTTTTTAAAATCAACTTCACAAGTAGATATCATGCCTTAAGCATGTGATCAAGTTCATGTTTCTGGGTATTTACATCTAGAAATCATGCCTATAAGCTTCTAATGTCATATCTTAACAACTAGTAGCTAGCATGCTTATAGGGAACAACATCAGAAATTCTGCCTATAAATCTAAAATCAGTTTAGTTTAAGTAAGTCAGTTCAATTCATGTTAGTTTACTTCGAAACTGGCCTAATCAGTGGTTTGTTTTCGTTCAATGAATTCTTTCAACTACTGCCCTAATCTTTATTAGAGAGCATGCCTATAGGAATCCAAAATCCATTTTTTAAAATCTACTCATTATTTCACTATATCAATGTAGTTATTCAGCTTTTTCTATGTTAGGCAAGCCTGTAGGCCATTCTTAAATTCTATAATTCTAAAACTATTTTTTACCACTTGAAGTTGTTCAAATTTAACAAGACTAATCAGTAGGCTAATTAAATAAGATACTTCACGTATTTCCCTAATTCAGTACTTTATAACCTCTGCTCACTTAGATATCATGTTCTACGACTTGTTTTCCTAAGTGTTTGAATATTATATAAAGACGTGCACTTATGTGGTATACTTGAGTAGGTAATTGTTAGCCTCTAAGTTGTCTTATATACAGTCCTAGATTTTCTTGCCTATAGCCTATATTTCCTCCTTTTAAACACCTTAGGGGTTGTTTCGAACTGCCCAGATTTAGAAGTCCTAAAATACCTTCATGTCCATAAGGAAGGGAAAGGTAGTGTGTGAAGGTTACTAGAATGCTTTAGGCTATGACTAAGGGGAGGAACTTGGGTAGAATGGGATGTAATGACTACGCACTAATGTCACGTGTATTCCCTCATCGAGGAGTATTTACTGGGATTGTGTGGGGTGATCCAGTAGGCTAACTAGCCTAGGACCCTTCTTTCCCTAAATCCTTGTTGCTTGAAAACTTTACTTCCCATTCTATGCAAAACTTTGTCCAAAAAATCTCTATCTTATTATTTGAGTTATACATCGTTCAACATGATTTACTTGCAATAATTTGTTTCAACTAATTTTTCATTAATAAAATAATTCATAAATATACGTTCGGCTGGGAACAACAATTGTGGACCGAGAGAGGTGACTAACATTTTCCCCTCGAGGTTATTTCGAGACCTTGCCCTAAATCTATGGTAATGCAAACTAGTTCAAAGAGTCAATCACACTAGGTGCCCTAATGCACCACAATACATTAGGTGGAAACTCTTCAAAATACCTAATTCCCAAAAGAAATGAGTTATCCCCATAGAAATCGAAACCCGGATTTTCCCCGTCAAAAGGGAGGAAAATGGGGGCGCGATAGCATGGCAACTCTACTGGAGATATTTAGGCTCTTACCATAACAAACTTGTTTTTATGAATTAGTCCCAAACATGCTTTATCCAATACCCTTCTCCCTTATTTGAATTTAACTACCCGTTTCATTTAAGCATTTATGGTTCTTATCCCTAAAACTGACTTGTCTTTTTGTATCTTTTCCTATAACTATCTTTTACTTATTTCAATACCATATTTATTTATTTTTCCTACGTCCAAATACTTGACTACATATTATTAATTGCTACATAAAATATGCTCCACATCATATTCCACTCGTGTATATCAAAATCCTACAGCCACGCTTAATTACTGGTTGCGCTCTTCCTATTGTTACCCTTAAATTTGGAAAGGCTTATTTGCGATAAAACCAGTCGTTCAGCGGTAAAGACAACGGTTCTGCACCTTCTCCCTCAAGTTGTCTGCTTGAGGGTACCAGTCTAAAACACCATAGTAACCTTAATCTGGTCAAATTGTGCATGCATCATGGTCAAATCTAGTCAGATCAATATGATGTCCACACATCAAATAGTGCATGCATCATGGTCAAACCTAGTCAGATCAATATGATGTCCACATAATAATCCTTTAAGATGAGCCTTATCCAAAAGTCTGTCGGGTTTTTCACAATCCCAACGGACACAACCATGTTCTGTGCATTAATTTAGAGAACTACATGCCGATATGATGATTGTAAATGTATAAATAGTCGAGTCTGGTAAAGGTAAAGCCTAACCCTTTTGTTTTTATAAAATGATGCATGAGGTCTCTAGATTCAGTGTGGTTAGCAACATCCCACCATTGCTGCTAGATTGGTGGAGGATCTTTCCTTAAGTGACAAGAAACATGTGAGAAAGTACTTGGGTAACTTGCCTTCCTTGCTAGATATTGAGCCAAACAACAAGTTGATCGAGGCTGCCACTTTATTCTGGGATAGTAAAAGAGCTTTGTTTAGTTTCGGCAATATAGAAATGACACTACTTCTAGAAGAAATTGGAAGGATTGCGAGATTAGTATGGGACATTCCCGGGCTATTGGTACCAAAAAATCATACTGGCAAAGTGTTCTTAAAGATGATAGGGTTGAAGAAGAATGACGACCTAGGGTGCATGAAGGAATTTTACATACCTTTTGAATACCTGTACGAGAGGTATGGTCATAAAAAGTCTTTTTGGACTTACCATGATGAGATATCTCCCACTTCTCTAAGTCACATCCACATTAGAGTGTTCGTATTCATTGTTTGCTTCTTAGGCCTGATAGTATTCCCAATGAAAAAAAGAAGAATCCATGCTAGGTTGGCTATGGTCACCAAGACTTTGATGGAAAAGATTGATGGACAGACATATACCATAGTCTCCGTGATCATAGTTGACATCTACATGGCTCTGGAGCGCTGTCAAAGAAGGGTCAACAATTTCGAGGGCTGTAACTTGTTGCCGCATGTCACGACCCTAGTTCACCAATCGTGAACATGTCATGACGGCACCCAGTCCTCACGACTAGGTAAGCCTAACACACTGCTGAATATACAAGTTTATGAACTTTAAACAAGAAATAGCGGAAAAATGGTATAAATAGGAATGTAATCCGTGCCGCTTGTCACATACACTCGTCAAACACACTATATACATACCACCAAGACCCGGAATCCCATGGGTAACACAGACTAAAAGAGAAATACAACTGTGGCTCTATGTGTAAAGAGTATCTAAACAACGTAATGAAGGAACAACATCTATTAAAACTATCAGAATAGAAGGAGGGCCTCCGGATCTGCGGACGTAGCAGATCATACCTCGAGGTCTCCAAATATGCTGCTGATATCACCTAGTATGAGCCTGTCCTGATGTACCTGGATCTGCACAACAAAAGTGTGCAGAAGAGTAGCATGAGTACACCACGGCGGTACTCAGTAAGTGCCAAGCCTAACCTCTATGGAGTAGTGACGAGGAAGGTCAGGGCCCTACTGAGAGAAACAATAACATAATGATAATAACAATAATAAGCAGTTTAAATAATAACGAATATGAAATAACAACAATAAAGTGATTTCTGCCACCGTCTACGATTAAGCTAACAACAAGTAACCAACTTGACAAACTAAATCAGCAAGTCCAGGACCTGTGGGAATTGAACCCACGGTCCCACTCTATAATCAACAAATCCAGGAGCTACGGGAATTTAACCCACAGTCTCAATAACCGTATCTCTGGGTCTCTGGGAATCGAACCCGCAGCCCATGTCTCAATACCTCAGGATGTGTCTCAATGATCTCAGGATCTCCGGGAATCGAACCCGCAGTCCATATCTCAATAATATATCAATAACTCCAGGTCTCCGGGAATCGAACCCGCAGCCCTTGGATCTCCGGGAATCGAACCCGTAGTCCACAAACGATACCACTCCGGGTCTCTGGGAATCGAACCCACAGCCCTGGGATCTTCGGGATCGAACCCGTAGTCCACAAACAATACCACTCCGGGTCTCTGGGAATCGAACCCACAGCCCTGGGATCTCTGGGAATCGAACCCTCAGTCCACAAATAATAGCACTCCGGGTCTCTGGGAATCGAACCCATAGCCCTAGGATCTACGGGAATCGAACCCGCAATCCACAAACACAACAAATAAAGAAACGCACAGAGAAAATAGAATATGCTTAACTACAACTTCACCAAGACTAGTATCAACAATTTTCAAGAAGTTCAAATAAGGCAATTAGGCAAATAGACAGATAAATCCTATCTAGTCATGCTTTTCTAGTGACTACCAGGTAAATGTAACAAATTAATCAACTAAGAACAGGAATATCACTAATCGGACAATTCAAGTAAAGTGAGTTACAACAACCAGCGCATGTACACGTCCGTCACCTCGCGTACAAGGCTTTTCAACTATCACATAATATCCTAGGGTAAAGGTTCCCCCACACGAGGTTAGACAAGCCACTTACCTCGACTCTGGTACAAAACCGCTAAGAGACAACTCTCTTTCCGTGAATGTCAGCCTCCACAGGCAATGTATCTGATAAAAATCAATAGAATAACATCAAAATAGGCCAATTGGGCATTACCCAACCAAAACAATTCAAAATACACCAAAACCCACAAGTTGCCAAAACTCGACTTTTGGTACGCTTCTCGAAAAATTACAAAAGTTATATATTCGGGTTCCTTATCTCAACGCGAGTCCGTGTATATAAAATTTATCAAAATCGGACTACGTTTGCCCATTCAAATCAAAGATTTTCTAAAATTTAGGCCTAGGGCTCAAACCCTCCATTAATCCTCCATTAACAGTGAAATAATTACGGATTTCATGATAAACGAACGAATTAAGGCCAAAAATCTTACCTCCGATGAACACCCAATGATTTCCCAGCAATCTCCCGTGAGTCTCTCTCTCTAGAACTTAAAGTTTGTGTTTTGGGGTGTGAAACCCGCGACTGGTCTGTTCTGGTTTTTAATTTCACTGCCAGGCCAATTCCTTCATCGCGTTCGCGTTTCCTATCACGCGTTCGCGATGCTCTGACCAAAATACCCTTCGCGAATGCGACATGCCTCACGCATTCACGATGTATAACTCTGCAGCCGTCCGAGGTTCCTTCTACGCGAACACGTCCCCTTTCCACGCAAACGCGATGCCCAATAAATTCCTCATACGTGAACGCGGCCTTTACCCACGCGAACGCGATGCTTCACAGTCTTCCCCTTATGCGAACGCGAACCTATCCTCGCAAACGCGATGCATTACAAAACCCGACCTACGTGAACACGGGCCTTGCCCTCACGAACGCGATGGCTTAATTTCTGCACAGTGATCTGCAAATTTTCTGCAGATTTTCATTGTTTCAAAATACCGGATGATGGTCTGGATTCCCCCCGAGGCCCCCGGGACGCCAACCGAAAACCACCAACATACCCCAAAATACGATATGAACTTGTTCCAATCATAAAAACACCATCCTAAACATCAAAATCACCATTTACACATGGATTCAAGCCTAAGTTTCTTCAAAACTTCCGAAACTAACATTCAATCAAAAACCCGACCAAACGATGTCCGAATGACCTGAAAATTTGCGGACATATCCAAAATCACATGACGAAGCTACAGAAATTGTTGGAATTCCATTCCGACCTCGTGTCAAAATATCACCTATCGTTCGGATTCGCCAAAATTTCAAACTTCGGCATTTCAAGCCTAATTGAGCTACTGACTTCCAAAATACAATCCGAACGCGCTCCCAACCCTAAAATCACCTAACGGAACTAATGGAACCATCTGATTTCCATTCCGAGGTAGTCTTAATACTATTGCGACTACGGGCCATTTTCGAACTATAAAGCTTCTAGTTAGGGACTAAGTGTCCCAAAACACTCCGAGTTCCAGAATCGACCCTCCCGACATACCACAATAGCAGAAATGAACTTAGGGAATCAGTTAAATTGGGGGTTCGGGTCATAAATTTCAAAAACGACCGGCCGGATCGTTACATCTTCCCACACTTAAAAGATTCGCTCGTCCTCGAACGAGCATAGAAAACATACCTGGAGTGGTGAAGAGATGAGGGTACTGGTTGCGCATATCCTGCTCGGTCTCCCAAGTCGCCTCCTCGACCGGCTGACCCCGCCACTGGACATTTACTGAAACGACGTTCTTTGACCTTAACTTCCTGATATGCCTGTCCAGAATGGCCACTGGCTCCTCAACATAAGACAGATCCTCGTCTAGCTGAACAGAAGTGAAACCCAACATGTGCGACGGGTTACCATGGTATCTCCGAAGCATAGAGACATGAAATACGGGATGGACTCCGGCTAGGCTGGGAGGTAAGGCCAACTCATAAGCAACCTCCCCAACACGCCTCAAAATCTCAAAAGGGCCAATAAATCTAGGACTCAGCATTCGCTTGATATAATCTGAAGATATTCCCTCTTGTTCAAACAATTAAGTCTTAGAGCCTAATTCCAACCTCTGGAATTCTATGTAAGGCCTGTTTTCATCAAGAGATCACTCAATGCTCCTCAAACGCCGTCCTCAAACATGACTGCATAACCTTGCTGGATTCTTACCTTGCAACACAAAATCCACAGGACCACGATAATATTTTATGACCAAATTAGCCAAAAATTCAACGAATCAGATGCTCCCACTGCACCTCACGATCTACATAGGTCTTGTTCCAACTTTTACAATACTGACACGACGGAAGAGATGTGCCGATATCCATAACCAACTACCGAATCAACAATTCATTGGGTCTATACTCCTAACAGGATCCATTACCTTGTCCTAAACCAGAGGATGATCCTTTCCTCTATAATATATTTCATATAATCAGTTTGCACCGACCCCAAATCCCATAACCTCATCTCACCCAGTATGAACTGCTCAGGTGATAAGCCATCTCAGACATAATCAAAAGTCCTACAAGATGACACAATGTATCATTAGGCCACTAATTCGTACGTGATACAAAAGGAATGCGAACACTAGAGAGAACTATTCAACTCTCACACTAACAATGACTTCCTCAGAAAAATAGGAAACAAAACACATAAAGCAATTATGGATGCTGAAATAAACATCACACTGTTGTGGCGTGCAACCCGATCCCAACAATATACCCATGGCGGCGTGCCATCCGATCCAAACAATGTAACCATGGCGGCGTGCCACCCGATCCAAATAATATAACCATGGCGGCGTGCCACCCGATCCCTATATAAAACTCATACAAGGAGCCATACGTCGAGCTGAGTAGCTCATCACATCAAAATGCTGAATATCGATCATAAGCACACTAAGGTGCATGATATCAGACAGAAGGAAACATATAGCGCTATAGGCTACAAACTCAAGCACAACTGAGGTGTGATATATGATCTGAGTCTCGAGAGCCATCATGCTCACATAACATCACCGCTGAGCGGAACCTCAACACATAAGGAACTTACCAAGCCGTCTCACACTCATACGGTGCAATATATCTTTACATGAATTAACTAACCGCTAAATAAGACCGCGACTACCCCTCCAAAAAGGGCGCATTGCTGGAAGAAACACAATTGGACTAACGCAAGGCTCACTTCCACATTTAAATCTAACCACCGACCTTAAGTCTATCCTGGTCGTGCCAAGTTAAGTCAATAATATTTCACATGTCTATAACCTAATAAGCAGAGTGCCCTCCAGGCATAAATCCTCAATGGATGATATCACCAAAATCCTCATACTTGGTTTAAAGTTTTAACCAATCAAGTGACTACATGTCATACCTATACAATATTCTTGTGGGACAAGCTCCCACCATCTTTCGAATAATGAAACGGGCCTGCACATTCAACCCACCGGCTGCACTAACACTGAAAAGCGATCAGGAGTCCCTAACCGGGATGCAAAACCTTTCTCACGGAACACCGATCTCAAGTGATACTGACGTTAATACCCATCTTACTCAAAACACTGAAACTTCCTTCCTGCTCATCCGAGCTCTTTATATCACATTCATTGACCAAACTACGACCTTGGTCCCTACTTCAAATTTCATACCACTCACTGCACCTCACGTGCTGATATACGATAGAGACAATTTCCATCACAACTCTAGAGCTGACGATAGGCTAATACTTCATCACATAAGACTTTCGATTTAACTCACTTCAGGAGAACTATAGCAACATACAGGCGAATTCTCATAACCATCAAATATGCCAATCTCTAAGTAGTGGTCCAAGCCACCATAACCTTTCCCGAGATCTGTCTACTCATAACAGGCCCCTAACAGAAGAATACTTCAGAATAACATCAATCACTGCGGCCTGATAAGTCTCAAATGCACCGCCACAATTCACATGCATAACTCGATCGCAATGCATGAACCGATCATTGACACCAATATGCTAACTCAACTATGGCTAATCAATCTACTTCCTTCTAGTTTATCCTGGATTGCCTTAGAAATGTTAATATATCCCTTCAATACCTAACTTATTCCAACCGCACTCACCCCGAGTGACCTTAAATTATGAGGCCATGCTATCTCAAGAACGACGACCATTTCACGTCTCTCAAATACTAAACCACAAGTCAAAACATCATAGAACATTTTGTGCCTTTCTTCCTAAGTTGCTTCAAAAGCTTAAGCCTCAACTATACTTATAGACTCAGAATTATCAAACACCACACTTTACCTCTTGAATTCACTAGGACCGCTATTGAGAACCATCCGACCCTGATTTGCCCCAGGACGCAACCAACTCTACTGAATTTTTATAACATATGAATAGCCTCTCGATAAAGCACCCAGCGGAATCACTTCCCACAAATCCTGCACCTATACGAGGCATAAATCATGAATCTTCCCTTAAGTTTGAACATGAGCCAGTAAGGCTAACCTTAACATGCATTCAACAATACATATACTCAAATTACCATACATGGTCCTTTCCCGTGGCTACAATAACACAATAATACGCTAGTATCCAGAATTTACATAGGTAATTAACCGTGCGACCCAATCGTAAGCGGTGGGACTCTCCCACATAGCCCAAAGCCACTATTACACGACTCTCGAACACATTAGAATCATTCTCTCAAGTCATTTACTATTATTCAACTGCAACTCACTTGATCCAACGAATATAACCACCTGTGCTCTATTAGCACTCTAACAACATAGGGTATGACCTCATCCCAATGCAACCAAACATCTTCTCGCTCCATGCATCGAGCATTATTTACCGCGACATACTGTGATTCTCACACCTACGAAGCACCAGCCTTCACCGAAATCTTCCCTGCTGATAATGAAAGGTAGAATTTATTAGGGATACAGAAACATCAAAAGTCCCAACATCATACCATACGAGCCTCAAGTCTTGCCCATCCGCAAGTTTCAAAGAACCTTTTGAATAGCACCTAGATACATCGCAGGCCAAATCTGATATGACACATGACCCATAATTTGATCGTTGATAGTGAAATCCTTTCACTTGGCACGAAGCCATAAGATACATCTTGTTAATCCATGACAATAGCCTTTATCATTTGTACGTCTTCATCATAAGACATCCCAAGACATTCGTTTGGTACATGTCCTTCTTAAGATAGTTAAACTCATTTTACCCAGTATCTCTGTTGGCCGAATCCTTCGCTAAATAGATATCTCATATGAACCATATAGTCTTTATTACCATCAACTATCTTTAGATCTATATCCACCTTGTGATTCTACCATTACCATGACGATTAGGCAGTTAAGTAAACCTTCTCAAGATCGTACTTATCAACCGAATGTCAGAACCTTGTGCACTCTCATGTGCACAATTGTAGATCTCTCAATTCTCTTGCATTATTGATATGGATGACACGCGGTAACAATGGTTGAGTAAATTCTTGACTCCCTTGAAATCCCTCTGCAACATCACAAACCGTTGGCGCATACTTGATACCGAGCGCGCAATTTAATACATGAGTGTATGCAAAAGAACATATGACATAGGCTCCAACTGAATAAATGGCGCAAGATAAGGAATTCAAAGAATTGAAGAGTTTCCTAAACAGTTACATAGCCCCTTGTAGATAAATACAAACGTCTCCAGTATCGATCAGCGAGAATCTAAGTAACCGGTATGTGTCTCGTGACTCCTACGAACCTAGAGCTCTGATACCAACTTGTCACGACCCTAGTTCACTAATCGTGAATATGTCATGACGGCACCCAGGCCCCACGACTAGGTAACTTAACACACTGCAGAATATACAAGTTTATGAACTTTAAACATGAAATAGCGGAAAAACAGTATAAATAGGAATGTAATCTGTGTCGCTTGGCACATACACTCGTCAGACACACTATATACATACCACCAAGACCCAAAATCCCACGGGTAACACAGACTAAAAGAGAAATACAATTGTGGCTCTATGTGTAAAGAGTATCTAAACAACGAAATAAAGGAAAACATCTATTAAAACTATCAGAATAGAAGGAGGGCCTCCGGATCCGCGGACGTAGCAGATCATACCTCGAGGTCTCCAAATATGTTACTGATATCACCTAGTATGAGCCTGTCCTGATGTACCTGGATCTGCACAACAAAAGTGTGCAGAAGAGTAGCATGAGTACACCACGGTGGTACTCGGTAAGTGCCAAGCCTAACCTCGATGGAGTAGTGACGAGGAAGGTCAGGGCCCTACTGAGAGAAACAATAACATAATGATAATAACAATAATAAGCAGTTTAAATAATAACGAATATGAAATAACAACAATAAAGTGATTTCTGCAACCGTCTACGATTAAGCTAACAACAAGTAACCAACTCGACAAACTAAATAAGCAAGTCCGGGACCTGTGGGAATTGAACCCACAATCCCACTCTAAAATCAACAAATCCAGGAGCTACGGGAATTTAACCCACAGTCCCAATAATCGTATCTCTAGGTCTCCGGGAATCGAACCCCCCGCAGTCCATATCTCAATAATATATCAATAACTCAGGATCTCCAGGAATCGAACCTACAGTCCATATCTCAATAATATATCAATAATTCCGGGTCTCCGGGAATCGAACCCGCAGTCCACCAACACAACAAATAAAAAAAGCACAGAGAGAATAAACTCTGGGTCTCCGGGAATCGAACCTGCAGCCCTTGGATCTCCGGGAATCGAACCCGCAGTCCACAAATAATACCACTCCGGGTCTGCGGGAATCGAACCCACAGCCCTGGGATCTCCGGGAGTCGAACCCGCAGTCCACCGACACAATAAATAAAGAAACGTCTCTGGGAATCGAACCCACAGCCCTGGGATCTCCGGGAATTGAACCCGCAGTCCACAAACACAACAAATAAAGAAACGCACAGAGAAAATAGAATATGCTTAACTACAACTTCACCAAGACTAGTATCAACAATTTTCAAGAAGTTCAAATAAGGCAATTAGGCAAATAAACAGATAAATCCTATCTAGTCATGCTTTTCTAGTGACTACCATGTAAATGTAACAAATTAATCAACTAAGAACAGGAATATCACTAATCGAACAATTCAAGTAAAGTGAGTTACAACAACCAGCACATGTACACGCCTGTCACCTCGCGTACAAGGCTTTTCAACTATCACATAATATCCTAGGGTTGAAGGTCCCCCCATACGAGGTTAGACAAGCCACTTACCTCGACTCCGGTACAAAACCGCTAAGAGACAACTCTCATGCCGCGAATGTCGGCCTCCACAGGCGTAGTATCTGATAAAAATCAATATAATAACATCAAAATAGGCCAATTGGGCATTACCCAACCAAAACAATTCAAAATACACCAAAACCCACAAGTTGCTAAAATCTAACTTTTGGTACGCTTCTTGAAAAATTACGAAAGTTATATATTCGGGTTCCTTATCTCAACACGAGTCCGTGCATATAAAATTTATCAAAATCGGACTCCGTTTGTCCATTCAAATCAAAGATTTTCTAAAATTTAGGCCTAGGGCTCAAACCCTCCATTAATCCTCCATTAACAGTGAAATAATCACGGATTTCATGATAAACTAACGAATTAAGGCCAAGAAACTTACCTCCGACGAACACCCGATGATTTCCCAGCAATCTCCCGTGAGTCTCTCTCTAGAACTCAAAATTTGTGTTTTGGGGTGTGAAACCCGCGACTGGTTCTGTTCTGGTTTTTAATTCACTGCCTGGAAATTTCCTTCATCGCGTTCGCGTTGCCTGTCACGTGTTCGCGATGCTCTGACCAAAATACCCTTTGCGAATACGACATGCCTCACGCGTTCGCGATGTACAACTCCGCAGCCGTCCGAGGTTCCTTCTACGCAAATGCGTCCCCTATCCACGCGAACGCGATACCCAATAAATTCCTCATACGCGAACGCGGCCTTTACCCACGCGAACGCGATGCTTCACAGTCTTCCCCTTACACGAACGCGAACCTATCCTCACGAACGCGATGCAATATAGAACCCGGCCTACGCGAATGCGGGCCTTGCCCTCGCGAACGCGATGGCTTAATTTCTGCACAGTGATCTGCAAATTTTCTGCAGATTTTCATTGTTTCAAAATACTAGATGATGGTCCGGATTCCCCCCGAGGCCCCGGGACCCCAACGAAAACCACCAACATACCCCAAAATACGATACGAACTTGTTCCAATCATAAAAACACCATCCTAAACATCAAAATCACCATTTACACACGGATTCAAGCCTAAGTTTCTTCAAAACTTCCGAAACTAACATTCAATCAAAAATCCGACCAAACGACGTCCGAATGACCTGAAAATTTGCGGACATATCCAAAATCACATGACGAAGCTACAGAAATTGTCAAAATTCCATTCTGACCCCCGGGTCAAAATCTCACATATCGTTTGGATTTGCCAAAATTTCAAACTTCGGCATTTCAAGCCTAATTGAGCTACCTGACTTCCAAAATACATTCCGAATGCGCTCCCAACCCCAAAATCACCTAACAAAGCTAATTGAACCATCGGATTTCTGTTCCGAGGTCGTCTTAACACCGTTCTGACTACGGGCCATTTTTCAACTATAAAGCATCTAGTTAGGGACTAAGTGTCCCAAAACACTCCGAATTCTAGAACCGACCCTCCTGGCAAACCACAATAGCAGAAATGAACTTAGGGAAACAGTTAAATTGGGGGTTCGATCGTAAATTTCAAAAATGACCGGCCGGATCGTTACACCGCAATTATGGTTGTTGGAATATTTCCAAAAGGGCCACTATCACCAAGAATTTCCGGGAAGGGCTTGGAATGACCATATTGCCTTTCATCACCCCAAGCAGATGACTTACATTCCAGACAGGCTTGCCCAGCCAAAAACTGCTAAAGGATGGGTAGGTTTCTTCGACAATCTGACCGATGCACAAGTGTAATGGATGTTTGAATGGTTCCCCATACACGAATCCATCTTTAGATCTAGGGATGCTCTGCACTTGGCGCTGATCGAGTTGAGAGGCATAGACCTCTATGTCCCTACCAAGTTATGAGGTAAGCAGGCGGAAAACAGGTTGTACCAAGGGTTTTCAAGATGAGTCATTTCAGGGTGGACTTTCAGGACGACAACGTCCCTTACAAGTACCAATTCAGCATATGTGGCACTGCAAAATCATTATGGAGAAGAACACCATTGGGTCTGAAAGGTTTCATGTGGGATGCGAGCTTCTCTCCCGCCATGGTTTGAGGAAAATCTGAAAGTAATAGTGACACTCAGGGCCGGTCGAGGAAATAGAATCATAGATGAAGAAGTTAAAGCTCATGTCAAATAAAACAAGTTGCGTAAGAGGGTCCACAACTCTGAGAATGAGCACCGAAAAATACATGAGAGAAATGAGAGGTTGATCGAGGAATAGAAAGAAATAACAGTCACTTTCAACTGGAAACTGAAGTATCTGGAGTGGGGAATAGTGGAGCTGGAAGGTAAAGTCATAAAGAGGATAGAAAATTGCTAGAACGCTAAAGGACGACATCTGGCCAGAGCCTACCTACTGCTAGGGCTGCGCAAGATGATGGATATATATGATGGAGTCCGGAAGATCGAATCTGGGGAAGGTCCTTCTGGGACTAAATAGGCTAGATTTATACAAATTTTCCTAAAAATATAATAAGGTCAAGTGCCAGTAGTGACTTATTTTCTTTTTCTTAGTGTCGTTTTGGGATTCATCAATTTTTATATTATGAAATGAAGCATTTGTTGGCACTTAAAATTCTCCAAATTTATGTGTCGCTATGTCTACCTCGGGCACAACGAGGCTCCCAAATTAAGACACGACTTTATATTTTTTGGAATATATGTGTTTAAATACTACATCTTTACTAACGTGTTACCTTTTTGTTTTCCTTAGTTTGATTATTCTATCCCCTTAGGTTGGTTCACTCATACTAACCCGATCTGCGTATCATACCAGATCCAGAGGCCCTCTACTTCCTCCTCTTCCAAGTAACACAAAGGGCATAGGAAAAGCAAAAATGGATGACTTAAGCGGTATCTAAAAGGAGAATATTGAGAATACATAAACCTCAGATGTCCATTGTACTCCAGCCCCGAATAACCTGGTGTTGAGACTGGAACAAAAGATACCTTAATTGCAAGGAGAACTTGAGCAAGTTTGTTACTTGGAAAACCCATCATTTACCCTGAATGTCCCTGACATCAACCAATAGAACACTAAGAACCCAGCACCTCCCCAGAACATACAAAACCAATATTCACAAAATCCTCTCATACCAAATCAATATGCAACTCCACCCTAGAATTCAAATCAATTACAAGCTCCGCTACAATAACATTATTATCCAATTCATTACCCACCAACCACCACTTAACATACTCCCCAAAGCACACTACCACTCATTCTCGATCCCCAAAACTCCACCAACGACCATCAATATACTCAAGCTCCTAGAACCCATCAAAGCGACCCTATATATGTGGAAATTGTACCCCATTCTACCCAACCAATATCTTGTACATAAGAATCCTCTGATATGGACCAGCTCATTAAAAACATGCCTGAAGATCTCATGAAGTTAACAAGCCGAGTTCAAGGTGTTGAAGGCGATAAAGGAATAAAAGGGTTAAACTATGAAGACATGTTGATACAACCATATGTGGAATTGCCTCAAGGGTACAAAGCTCCCAATTTCAAAATGTTCAATGACATGGGTGATCCCAGGGATCATATAAGGACCTATTGTGATAAGCTTGTCGGGTTCGTGAAAGATAAAAAGATTCGAATGAAGCTCTTCATGAGGAGTCTTACTGGGGATGCTTTGTCCTAGTATATCAGCCAGAGCCCTAAGAAATGGTCCAATTAGGTGAGTATGGTGTCAGATTTCATGGACCGGTTCAGGTTTAACATAGAAAACGCAACAGATGTTTTCTATATTCAAAATCATAAGAAGAAACCTACTGAGACTTCCGTGAGTATGCTACTCGCTGGAGGTCGAAAGCAACCAAGGTTAGGCCATCTTTGGATGAAGAAGAAATGAACAAATTCTTTATTAGGCACAGGATCCTCAGTATTATGAAAGGCTGATGGTTATCAAAAATCATAAATTCTCTGACATCATCAAATTTGGGAAAAGAACTGAAGAAGGAATCAAGATCGGGATGGTGATGACTTTTGAGGCACTGCAAGCCACAAATAAGGCGTTACAATCATGCGGCATATTAAAGAAGAAACAAGTTGAAACAATAATTGTGGCGAAGGTCCCAAAATCCCCATTTATCTATCAAACACCTCCATCCATATATCAAATACCTCCACCCATATATCAAACACTTCCACCTCCATATCAAACACCTCCACACAGATACCAAGCATCATCACTAACATATCAATACCAAGACCTAAATTTGACCATAAAACACCCGGATAATACACCGCTATTACTGAGCCCATCGACCAGTTGTACGAGAAGTTGAAAGCCGCAAGTTACATCACTCATGTTCCCCTAATGGCACTATAAAATCCATCTTAATGGATCAATCCGAGAAAAAGTTGTGCGTACCAATTCAGAATGAAAGGGCACACCACTGCTGGGTGTCAAACATTGAAGGATAAGATCCATACACGAATTGACAACAAGGTCATACATGCGAAGGAAACGCACCTAATGTTCACAACAATCCCCTCCCCGATCGTCAAAGTGATGGTGTACACGTGATAGAGACAAATCAAGAATGGGGCCATAAGGGATGAATCAGGCTTATTCAAAAAAGCGATAACTCCAAAGTTGCAGTCATACTCACTCCGATTAAGGTACAAACTCAGTCACCAATCGAGGTCGACGTAACTACATCATCTCTATTTGAGGTAGAGGTGGCTGGCAGCTACCCCTGCTCCATTTGAGGTCAAAGTGGTTACACCCTTCATAGTGACAGTATTAACCACACCCCAATTCAACTCAAAAGAAGTACCCTAGGATTATATTTCCACGGCTCGGTAGAAAGGGAATGCCAAAGGTAAGGGAATCTGACGCTGCACAAGGAATGACTTGAACCGTAAGAGTCAACATACTGGAGAACTTAAAAGGAGAAAGTAAGGAAGCCCCTACTAGGAAGCCTATCATTGAGACCAGACCAAATGACTTGTGGAGGAAAGTACAGGAAAATAAGTATTCTGTTGTTGACCATCTGAATAAAGTCCTTGCTCAGATATCTATCATGCCAGTGCTGCAGAGGTACATAAAAATGCTTTGATAAAGTACTAAGTGAGGATTATGTACCCAATGACATCACCGATGGAGAAATGGCCAACATGGTTGGGCAAGTGTTGGAGAGCCATAAGATTATCTTCCACAAAGATGAGCTACCGCCTGAGGGTTTGAAGCATAATCGAGCATTGCATATCATAGTGCAATTTAAAGACAAGTTCATAGCAAGGGTTTTGGTTGATGGAGGTTCAAGCCTAAGTATTTGTCCATTAGACACTCTGAAAAGGTTAACAAAAGTTTGCATGAAATACGGGTAGAAAACATGAATGTAAAGGCTTTTGATAGGTCCAAGAGGGCTATGATCAGGGAAATCAACCTTTACTTACAGATTGGGACAACTTGGTTTGACGTCGAATTTTAGGTACTCGACATCCCAGCCTTATATAATATTTTGTTGGGCCGACCATGGATCAATACTGTTGGAGCTTTGCCTTCCATGTTACACCAAGATGTGAAGTTTGAATGGACCCGTCAGGAGGTAATCATTCACGGAGATGGGACTAACCCCATTTACACTTGTCAAGCCATCCCAGCCATTGTGCATAAAAGAAGGCTAGAAGGGGAAACTTATCATCACATTAAATGGGTATACGCCATTGAGAAGGACAAATGGAAGAGTAATAAGATTGAAAGCCTACTAACGTAGTCTATATATCAACCCGGCAAAGGGTTGGGAAAGGACTTCCAAGGTATCACTGAAACAATACAGCTGAAAAATCACGGTACCACCTTTGGGATCGGATACCAGTACACATGGAAAAAATACAGGAATTAGTCGCCTCCATAGCACGGACCATATTACCCTCTTGAGCAGCCAGTTCCACGACTAGATCAAACTTTTCACTAGACTGATAGGAAATGGGAGCCGCAAAAGAAGAAGCGCTGATAGGGTTTAAGAATTTATTCTTAGAGGATGAGGACATGGGTCGTAGTGAAATAATTACGAAGGAGGAGGAAGAAGGCCTCACTATTCAGACTGTGCATAAAGGAACCGTTATAAAAAATTGGACAACCACACCATCCTGAGCCTACTGAGTCCCTAGGTATCTTGGCAGATTTTACTTCCATAAGTCATTCTAGGCGTTTAATGTTTCTAGTAATTTTGTGTTAAGATTAACTTGTTTCAAAATAAATGCCGGGTTCATCGAGCCAAGCTTTGTTTGAACAATTTTCTCAATTTTAATCAAAAGCATTTGTTCTTTATCATTATTCATTACTATTTCTATGTTTTTTCCTTCTACATTGTTATTATTACTTTTCCTAATGAGCCAATGATTGTGATGTGTAATGAGGCAATGCAACATGAGAATAGTGATTCGGAGGAAAAAGGATGAAATATCTGAGGAAATTATCAGGAAGGTTGGGAATTTTGGAAACAAGCCTAAGTCCAACCTGGACGAAACAGAAGCAGTAAATTTGGGAGACATCGAGACAATCAATGACACTCGCATCAGCATTTACTTGTCACCAATAGAGAAGGAAGAGCACATTCAGTTCCTAAGAGAGTATGAGGATGTTTTCGCATGGTCATATGATAACATGAACGATTTGAGCACGTGCATAGTGGCTCACAAGCTGCCTATCAATCCCACGTGTAAGCCAGTCAGGCAGAAACTCGGAAAGTTCAAATCGGTTATGAGTCTGAAAATCAAGAAGGAAGTTACCAAACAGATCAAATCCAAAGTCCTCAGGAAGGTTGTGTACCCAACCTGGTTAGATAACAATGTTCCAGTTTCGAAGAAAGATAGGGAGGTCAGAGTATGTGTTGACTACCAAACTTTAAACAATGCAAGTCCCAAGGACAAATTCCCACTGCCAAATATACATATCTTGGTCAATAATTGCCTAAGAATAAACTCCAACTTTTTGTAGATTGCTTCACGGGTTATCACCAAATTTGGATGGATGGAGAAGATGTAGAGAAGACAACTTATATTACACTGTGGAATGTATACTGTTACAATATGATGCCATTTGGTCTAAAGAATGTTGGGTCCACCTACATGAGAGCCATGAAAACCATCTTCTATGATATGGTACATAAAGATATATAGGTGTATGTACACCCCTAAGTTACATATTTGTGGGGTAACATGGATAGAAACCATGCCTATAGGATTTTATACTTGCTATGCATGTTCCATCATTTAGAAACCATCCGATATGATCATTTAATATAGTTGTTGTGTTTGACTTACTCTATTAGAAATCATTCCTATATGTTTCAATTGGTTATGATAATATAAGTCATGTCTACATTTTTTTAAAATCAACTTCACAAGTAGATATCATGCCTTAAACGTGTGATCAAGTTCAAGTTTCTGGCTATATACATCTAGAAATCATGGCTATAAGCTTCTAATGCAAGCTCTTAACAACTAGATAGCATGATTATAGGGAACAACATAAAAAATTCTACCTATAAATCTAAAATCAGTTTAGTTTAAGTAAGTCAGTTCAATTCATGTTAGTTTACTTCGAAATTGGCTTAATCATTGGTTTGTTTTCCTTAAATAAATTCTTTCATGTACTGCCATAATCTATCATTAGATAGCATGCCTATATGAATAAAAAATTCATTTTTTTAAAATCTACTCATTATTTCACTATATCAATGTAGTTATTCAGCTTTTTCTGCATTAGGGAAGCATGTAGGGTGTTCTTAAATTCTATAACTTTGAAACAATTTTTTTTACCACTTGAAGTTGTTCAGATTTAACAAGTCTAATCAGTAGGCAAATTAAACAGGATCCGTCACATATTTGTCTAATCAGTACTTTATAAGGTATGCTCACTTACATATCATGTTCTTGGACTTGTTTTCCTTAGTGTTTGAATGTTATTTGAATACGTGCACTTATGTGGTATACTTGAGGAGGTAACTGTGAGCCTCTAACTTGTCTTATATGTAGTCCTAATTTTCTTACCTGTCGCCTAGATTTTCTCCTTTTAACCACCTTAGGGGTTGTCTAGAACTACCTAGATTTAGAGGTTCTAAAATACCTCTAGGGCCATATGGAAGGGTCGGGTAGTGCACGCCAAGGCATTGTCAAGGTTACTAGAATGCTTTAGGCTATGACCAAGGGGAGGGACTTGGTTAGAATGAGAGATGATTACTACACACTAATGTCACGTGTAGCCCCTCATCGAGTAGTGTTTTCGGGTTTTCGTGGGGTGATCCTGTAGGCTAACCAACCGAGGACCCCTCTTTCCCTAAATTCCTTTTGCTTGGAAACTTTACTTCCATTTTTATACAAAACTTGTCCAAAATCTCTGTCTTATTATTTGAGTTATACATCGTCCAACATATTTTACTTGTAATTATTTGTTTAACTACTTATTAGTTAATGGACTAATTCATACATATAAGTTCGGATGGGACCCGTAGTTGTGGACCGAGAGAGGTGCCTAACACCTTTCCCTCGAGGTTATTTCTATCCCTTACCATAAATCGCTGGTGATGCAAACTAGTACAAAGAGTTAATAACTCTAGGTGCCCTAACGCACCACAATACGTTAGGTGGAGACTCTTCAAAATACCTAATTCCCAAAAGGAAATGAGTTACCCCCATAGATATGATAACCCGAATTCTCCTCGTCAAAAGGGAGGGAAAAGGGGACGCGATAGCATGGCGACTCTACTGGGGATATTTAGGCTCTCACCGTAACGACCTTGTTTTTATGAATTAGTCCCGAGCATGATTTATCCCATACCCTTCTTCCTTTTTGAATTTTACTATCAATTTACTTTTAAGCATTTATGGTTCTTATCGCTAAAACTAACTTGTCTTTTTCTTTTCTTTTCCTGTAATTGTTTTTCAATTATTTCAATACCGTATTTATTTATTTTTCCTACATGCAAATACATGACTACATGTTATTAATTCCTACATAAAATATGCTCTGCAACATATTTTACTCGTGCGTATCAAAATCATGTAGCAACGCGTACTGAGTGGTTGCAATCTTCCTATTATTTACCTTAAACTTGAAAAGACTTATTTGCAGTAGAACCAACCGATCAGCGGTGCAACGGACAGTTCTGTTCCTTCCCCCTCAAGTTGTCCGCTTAAGGGTACCAGTCTAAAACACCATAGTAACCTTACTCAGGTCAAATTGTGCCTGCATCATGGTCAAACCTAGTCGGATTAATATGTTGTCCATATAATGATCCTTTAAGATGAGTCTTATCACTATTATCCAAAACTCCATCGGGTTTTCCACAATCCCAATGGACACAACCACGTTCTGTGCATTAATTTGGAGAACTAAATGCCGATATGCTGATCGTAAATGTATAAATAGCCGAGTCTCGTGGGGATAAGGCCTAACATTTATGTTTTGCAGAAAATGAAGCACGAGGTCCCAAGATTCGGTATGGTTAGAAACATCCTACTATTGTTGCTAGATTGGTGGGAGGACCTTTCCTCAAGTGATAAGAAACATGTGATAAAGTACTTGGGTAACTTGCCTTCCTTGCTAGATATTGACCTAAACAACAAGTTGATTGAGGATGCCATTTTATTATGGGATAGTGAAATAGCTTTGACTCGTTTTGGTGACGCAGAAATGACATGCTTCTAGAAGAAATTGGAGGGCTTGCGGGATTAGTTTGGGATAGTCCCAGGCTATTGGTACTAGAAAACCATACTGGTAAATGGTTCTTAAAGATGATGGGGTTAAAGAAGAATGTCAACCTAGGGTGCTTGAAGGAATATTACATACCTTTCAAATACATGTACAAGAGGTATGGTCATAGCAAGTCTTTCTGCACTTACCATGATAAGGTCTCTCTCACTTATCTAGATCATATTCACCGTAGTGTGTTCGTATTCATTGTTTGCTTCTTAGGCCTGATAATATTCCCAATGAAAAGGGAAGAAGTCACATTAGGTTGGCTATGGTCGCCAAGACTTTGATGGGAGAAATTAATGGACAGACATATACCATAGTCCCCATTATCATAGCCGACATCTACAGGGCTCTGGAGCGTTGTCAAAGAGGGGTCAAGAATTTTGAGGGCTATAACTTGTTACTGTAATTGTATTTGTTGGAACATTTCCAAAAGGGCCACTATCACCAAGAATTTATGTGAATGGCTTGGAACGACCATATTGCCTTTAATCACCCCAAGTGGATGACTTCCGTTCCATACAGGTTTGATCAGCTAGAAACTGCGAATGAATGGGTAGGGTTCTTCGACAATCTTATCCAGTAACAGGTGCGATCAATTTTTAAATGGTTCCCCATAGACAAATTCACCTTCAGATTCATGGATGCTCTGTACTTGGCGTTGATCGGGTTGTGAGGGATATACCCATATGTCCATACCAAGTTATGAGGCAAGCATGCAGGAAACAAGTTGTAGGGTTTACAAGATGTGCTATTTTAGGGCGCACTTTCAAAACTACAACATCCCGTACAAGTGCCAAGCTCAGCACATGTGGTACACAAAATCATTACGGAGAAGAACACCATTAAGCCTGATAGGTATCATGTAGGGTGCGAGTTTCTCTACTCGGCGTGGTTGGAGGACAATCTGAATAGAATGGTGACACCCGGGGCCGGTCGAGGAAATAGAATCATAGAAGAAGAATCTAAAGCTCAAGTCAAATACAACATGCAACTTAAAAGGGTCCACGATTCTAAGAATGAGCACCGGGAAATACATGAGCGAAATATGTGGTTGATCGAGGAATAGAAAGAAATGGCAGTCTTTTCCAATAGGAAACTTGAGTATCTGGAGGGGAGAATAGTAGAGCTGAAGGCTAAGTCAAAAATAGGATATAAAATTTCCAAAATGCTGAAGAAGATGAAGGAGGACCTATGGCCAGAGCCTACCTGCTGCTAGGGCTGCGTGAGCTGGGGGGTCTATATGATGGAATCTGGAAGATCGAATCTTGGGAAGGTCCTTCTAGGACCAGAATGGCTAGATTTATTCGCTTTTTCCTAAAAATGTAATAAAACCAAGTGCCAGTAGTGACTTATTTTCTTTTATCTTAGTGTCATTGTGGGATTCGTCAATTTTTATATTATGAAATGAAGCATTTGTTGGCACTTAAAATTCTCCAAATTTATGTGTCGCTAGGCGTACCTAGGGCACAACGAGGCTCCCAAATTAAGACACGACTTTACGTATTTTGCAATATATGTGTTTAAATACTGCAATCCTCGCTAGCTTGTTACCTTTTTCTTTTTCTTATTTTTATTATTCCCATCCCCTTAGGTTGGTTCATTCATACTAGCCTCATCAGTGTATCATACCAGATCCAGAGGCCCTCTACATCCTCCTCCTCGAAGAAACACAAAGAGCAGAGGAAAAGAAAAAATGGACTACTTAAGCAGTATCCAAAAGGAGAATGTTGAGAAAGCAGAAACCTCAAAATGGTGGTAGTACTCCAGCCCTAAATGACCCAGTGATGAGGCTGGAACAAAAGATACTGGAACTGTAAGGAGAACTTGAGCAGTTTCACTATTTGGCAAACCTGTCACTTACCCTGAATGTCCCTGATGTCACACCTCCTTTTTACGCACCCGCGGGGGCACGAGGGAGTTTTTTCCAATTAAAGGACAATCGAGACGGGATCCATTTATTAAATTCAGAGTCGCCACTTGGAAAAATAATGGTGTCCCAAGTCACCGGTTTGATCCCGAACCGAGGAAATTTATGACTTGTAATATGATCTGCGAAACTAGAAAACCGGATAAGGAACTCTGTTAACCCGGGAGAAGGTGTTAGGCACTCCCGGATTCCGTGGTTTTAGCACGGTCGCTCAACTGCACTTTTTGGTTTTATCTGATTTCTTTATATGTTTTAACTATGTATTTTTAATGCTCCGCTTTTATTTTTTTAGAAGAATTGCGACGTCACGAAAACACATTTCGAGTCACACCGCAACCAGTACGCCTGTGACTTTAATGTATTTCAGTTCCGCCGAGAGTAAGATTTGGGTCACATAAATGCGCACCCGTATTTAGGAAAGTAATTTACTTATAAATCGCGCCTAAAGAGTCTATCGTCTTTATTAACTTTGGGAAAGGACCGTGAAACTCACTAAACGGTCCTTCCAAGTCTAAGTTTTTATAACAACTAATTTGAGGGCCCCGCAATTGTGTATTTAAGTTTGGCGAGGCTCGTCTCGTTATTATTTAAGGTCATACCTAGCATAACTAAATTTTCTATTGCTTTGTTTTTCCTTCCTAATACATATTTGTTTATGTGTTAGTTTCTTTTTTCAAACTATAATATTAGAATCCAGGCCATTATTCATTATTGGGCCTGGACTTCAGACTGCTTAATAGTCCAATATCGAATACGATTGGGCCTCCGGAGCCCAATGCATACCAATGTTTCTACTCGAGAACACAAGTGTCACATTAACCCGATCTGGGCCTGTATACATGACGAGGCCCAGACTATATAAGCGAAAATAAGCTAACGTTTCAATAACCGTGCTTGAGCAAATATTATTCAGCATTACTAATTAATCATTTCAACGATACCAAGTCACACTTTCAGACCACTACTAATTTTAATATTTAACAACTAGTTAGGAATCCTAGCAAAGTAATTCGCATCAGTGCTGTTATTCTATACGGCAGGTTCAGATATTTAAGTAATTATCATGATACTAGTTGCGGAGCTTATTTTGTCACTTTATTCTTTAACTGAAGGAAACAGTGTTTTAATCCTAAACTAAACATGCTTGAACCACTGTTATTAAACATCACAAAGTTTAAAGGTCCATTTGTAGATAAATCATTTTTTCTTTCAAAGTAGAGGTAAATAATAATACAATTTTGAACTTCTAAACTACTTATCCTTTTTGGATTAACTCGATCCTGACTTGTGGTTTAACTAGTAAAAATAACTAAGTGCCAATTTATACGCCCAGTTTCAGGATCATACTTATGTATCTAAGTGTATTAGATGTGTATTAGCTTGTTTTAGTTTTTGAATTAGGTGGTAAACTATTAACTACGTTTAACTATATTATTATCTACCACTACTTTGCTCTAGTCGAATTCACATAGTCTATTATTTATTTCCACCATTCGTAATTAATTACAAAGGATCTATGAGTTATGACTACAAACAATAAGGAAACAGGGACGGCTTCAGCGAAAGGCAGTCCAATATTTCATCCCTTCATCAAGTTTTCAATTACGTCGTATGAGTAAAGGTCAGATTTCAACTCATTCTAGTTCTAACTTGTTTTGCATTCGAAGTTCCACTACACTAGTGGAGACTATAACCACAACTTAACCAAGCTAACCAGGCAATTTCTGGTATTGTTAGCCCACTAACTCTGGTGTTCACAAGTAATATAACAACCCAAGTCCATAAAAAAATCCTAATTATACAGGCCATGCTTCGTATACGTGCAAATAAGAATAAAGCCACATTAATCTATTACACTTAGCATTTATTCGATTATCAATACACAACAATCCAAATGGGCAGTGAGGAGCCAAGGAATGAGCATTTTTATTTCCATTCCCACTTCATGTGCACCAATATAACATGAGAGAAGAAAATACCTGGAAATTGACAAAGTAGAAGACTAGGTATCAGTCAAGGCAATGAAGCAACAGCAACAGTGAACCAACAACAACAACACACAACAACAAACAGCAAACCAGTAATAACCAATCACTCAGCACCAAACAGCAATCAAAAACAGACCACAGCAGTAGCCAAGATACAGCACTAGCAGTGGCCAAACAACACTAACAGTGGCCAAACAACAGTCACTTAGCAAACCAAACACAATCACTCAGCAAACCAGTGACAATCTCTCAGCAAACCAGTAACACCACCTCGACCAACAAAACAAACGACCCCAAAATCTATGCAAGGGATCTGTGTGAACTTCAAATAGGAATCCTATGAAACAATAGTTATTTTCAATCTCTCTATCACTGCCCCAGATTTCTATCTCCCAGCCATATATCTCTGAATATCTAAGTCGTTATATGCTTTTCTATCACTGTTTTTCTCTCCAGGTATCTCTGTGGATATCAAAACTGTCCTCTTTATATGCTTTCCAACCCTATACTTATAGCTTTTGAATTCCCCATTGAATTAATGCTCCTCACTAAACTAATACCCCTACCCATTCCTATCTCTGCCCAGACCCTGCTCTGCCAGCCCACTATCCCCTCTGTTTTCCCACTTAAACTTGTCCAAACATGGGGTTTTATGTTTAAAATTCCCTAAGTGCAGGGCCTGGTGGGATGCCCTGCTGTAATAGCAGGTTCCACTAGTTTAACTCATGGGCAAGGTAGTTTTAAAACTTAAGGAATGTTAATTCTGTTAATCTTTACTTTAAAATTAGCAAACTCCAGGTTCTAATCCAACTGCAGTCCTAATGTTGCTTTAATACTTCATTGGTCACACCCTTTGACCTTAACTAACAGCAACTATACCCAATTCAATCTTAATTACACAAACAGTTCAAAAGAAAGGACCTCTCGATTCACCAGTGATTTGTAATGTCCAATTCTGCCCTAAAAATGTTAATAAACCGGGCCTACGAGACTAATCGACCACATTGATTAGTCGATGACAAAATTCATAATTGATAGCAAATGAGCGACCTTCAGTTTGATTCCATATGCTTTAAGCAGAGACATAGAACCAATCAAATATGAATTGAATGCTTAACGACCTTAATCGAAACAAATAACTATTCTATAACAAGCACATTCGAACAAATAACAGAATACAAAGCGACCAAATAAAGGGTCGAATTGGAGAAGAAGAAAGAAAATTTTCAAAGCAGAAAGACAAAAATACACACACAATTAACAAACAAGTACGAAACTAAATATAGCTAGAAGGAAGAAAAGGGTATATACTGTGATAGAACAATTCAGAACTCGATCAGACCTCGGACCAGCTTGTATTCAAAGTTTTTGAAGCCTTGGACCTTAATCGGGGTATTCTCAGGTGAGAATACCTAGATTAACGTCCATTAGACCTCAAATATCTATAGGTTTTAACCGAGGAAACCCATCTCGGATTTTTAGGGTTCATAGGCTCGATTTTGGGGCTTGGGGTTGTGGGTTTGATTCGAACAAAACTAAGGCCGGTGGGGGTATGAGGGAGTTCATGGGAAGCTATGGTGTGATTTTGTGAGGTTTGGCATGGTTTTCAAATCCCGGCGACCTTTGATTCAATATTCGACACGCTCGAAACGGATTCAAGACCAACGGAGGCCGGATTCGAGGAAAGGGAGGTGAGGAGAAGGGTTGGTGTAAATTTGGTGGCCGTTGGCCTACCGGAACCGCCGTGAGGCGATTTCCGGCAGGCGGCGCACGGCGGCGGGCGGCTAGGGCGTTTGAGATGTTGAACGGGTGAACGAGAAATGAATAGATACAAGGGGTTTTGGGGGGTGTTTGGTGTATTGAAAATTGATTACTTGATCTGGGCCGTTGGATGGTGGGAACCAACGGTCCAGATCATCCTATTAAACCTAAACGCCGTCGTTTGGTCAAATGGAGACGGGTAAATGGGTTTTAGGTATATTTAAACGCCCGACTTAATTTGGGCCGTTGGATAATTAAATCCAACGGTCCAGATCAACGAGGTCACTTGGGGTTGGGAGGATCGGGTAAGGGATTGGATAATGAATTACATTGGGCCTAGTCTTCAATTGGCCCAATTCGGATTTTTAACTCTTTATTTGATTTTGTTTTCTTCATTTTGTTTTTTCCTAAATTAATAAAAATGTAAACCGAAATCCTAATGCAAAAAATTATAAAAATAATCCTAATTAATTTACCAATAACAAATTGATGCTTAATAAAATTATCACACGTTATGAAAATAACAAATTAAAATAAAATTACACAATTGGAACTTAATAAAATTATCACACGTTATGAAAATAACAAATTAAAATAAAATTACACAATTGGACCTTAAATGGTAAAAAACATGCAAAAGGTATATATTTTTTGTCATTTTTCATTTTCATAAAACAAACTTAATTACTCTTAATTGCAAACTTGAATTTCATGTACAAATGCAGTATATTTTTGTATTTTTTATTTATTTAAACACGGACACGCAAACGCAAACAATAAGAGAAAATTAACATAAAATCCACAAAAAATTGCATACAACACAGAAGTATTTTATTTTGAATTTTTAGGAGTAATTCGTGCGAGGCAAAAATCACGTGCTCACAGCTGCCCCTCTTTGCGTGGAACCCGAAGAGTTTTCGTGCAAAGATAAGTGAGCGGATACGAGCGATTTTTTTTGCCCGTTCAAGCACTCCGTATGAAGCATTTTTGGAAAAGTTTGACCGAACCTTTGCTTCAGAAGGTCTCCTACATATCCCTGGCTAAAAGGGAATCAGGTCAATGTAGTTCGGGAAGTTTTGGTAGCTGGGACTACCATGATTGCTGTGATCTTGCTGTTACTGTTGTTGCTGCTGTTGCCACTGCTCAACTGATCTCCTTGTTACACCGTGCTAAACAAAAATAAGAAGCTAGACCAAGTTACAGTACTACAAATTCTTATCTATCCTTTTTAACTTGATCTTGTCATGCTCCTTGCCATCCTGCTGGCTTGATGTTCCTTCTGATGCTTCTTCTCTTCTGCCAATTGTTACTTCGGCCTATCTTGATTGCCGACCTCCAACCATTGGTTCCTTCTTTGTGGTCTTCGAACTATTCTCCTTTGCAATCCGAATCTATCTTTTCTGATCCTTGTTGCCTTCCTTCTGCTTACGAACTTGGATTCATGCCGGGGATTTCTGTTACATTCAACCGCTTTCCTCGAACAACTTTAAAATAAATTGCCACTCCATTCTTCAGGCGGGCTCCATGACTTCAACTATAACTTCAAAATAAAATCGCCACTCCATTCTTCAGGCGGGCTCCCTGACTTCAACTATAGCTTCAAAAATAAAATCGCCACTCCATTCTTCAGGCGGGCTCCCTGACTTCAACTACAACTTCAAGACTAAATCGCCACTCCATTCTTCAGGCGGGCTCCCTGACTTCAACTATAACTTCAAAATAAATCGCCACTCCATTCTTCAGGCGGGCTCCCTGACTTCAACTACTACTTCAAAATAAAATCGCCACTCCATTCTTCAGGCGGGCTCCCTGACTTCAACTATAACTTCAAAACAAATCGCCACTCCATTCTTCAGGCGGGCTTCCTGACTTCAACTATAACTTCAAAATAAATCGCCACTCCATTCTTCAGGCGGGCTCCCTGACTTCAACTACAACTTCAAAATGAATCGCCACTCCATTCTTCAGGCGGGCTCCCTGACTTCAACTACAACTTCAAAATAAATCGCCACTCCATTCTCCAGGCGGGCTTCCTGACTTCAACTACCGCTTCAAAAATAAAATCGCCACTCCATTCTTCAGGCGGGCTCCCTGACTTCAACTATAACTTCAAAACAAATCGCCACTCCATTCTTCAGGCGGGCTTCCCGACTTCAACTACAACTTCAAAATAAATCGCCACTCCATTCTTCGGGCGGGCTCCCTGACTTCAACTACAACTTCAAAATAAATCGCCACTCCATTCTTCAGGCGGGCTCCCTGACTTCAACTACAACTTCAAAATAAATCGCCACTCCATTCTTCAGGCGGGCTCCCTGACTTCAACTATAACTTCAAAATAAATCGCCACTCCATTCTTCAGGCGGGCTCCCTGACTTCAACTATAACTTCAAAATAAATCGCCACTCCATTCTTCAGGCGGGCTCCCTGACTTCAACTATAACTTCAAAATAAATCGCCACTCCATTCTTCAGGCGGGCTCCCTGACTTCAACTATAACTTCAAAACTAAATCGCCACTCCATTCTTCAGGCGGGCCCCCCTGACTTCAATTACAACTTCAAAACTAAATCGCCACTCCATTCTTCAGGTGGGCTCCCTGACTTCAACTATAACTTCAAAATAAATCGCCACTCCATTCTTCAGGCGGGCTCCCCGACTTCAACTATAACTTCAAAACTAAATCGCCACTCCATTCTTCAGGCGGGCTCCCTGACTTCAATTACAACTTCAAAATAAAAGTGCCACTCCATTCTTCAGGCGGGCTCCCTGACTTCAACTACAACTTCTAATTTCATCCCATCCTTATCGCCTTCCTTTGTTTTCTGTACCATTTTCTTCTTCCTGCATCGCCTCTTGGGCCACCTTTTCTTCTGAATTATCTTGTCTTGGAATTGCTTTCCCCCTGGGTCGTGTTACTTTTCCTTTGGCTGCTGGAGATATCTTCGGAACTGTTTACTCACCTACTGGAGATGATGCTGTTAGGAAGTATTCTTTGTTTCCTTCACCCCTCATTTTCTTCGGACTCGCCGGGGGTTGAAATGTTATGGACTGGGGATTATCCTGGCGGGGGACCCCTTTTCCTCTTCCTTCTTCCCATTCCTCCTCTGGGACTCACACCTCTGCTTCTTTGAAAACTTATGGGATATAATGCTGCTGCGGGAATCTCGAAGTTAGTGTTTCATTTTCCCAACAATTGCTGGGGATGATACCGGCTCAAAGATCACTTCCTTGCATTGTCGGGACTCTTTCAAAACTATTCTGCTCGGGACCGGTATTTCCCAAAATCTTGTGTTGCTTTCTACCCTTATCCACTGGGTCTTTGCTTTCGAGAAAATTTTCGCAACAGGAGAAAATTTTCTGCCCCAGTTTGATAAACTTCTAGATGGTATGCTTTTCCGCCGACGAACCCTCCTTTCCTGCTTTAAATCAAAGAAAAATTGTTAGTTTCAAAATGCAGTGAGTGGTCGTGCCACTCTTGTTGGGGCCGTTTTCTTTTCTCTTTCAGCTGCTTGGCCTCCCTCGAACTTTGAGGACGACGTTGGCGCTTGCTGGGGACGATGCTCTTTCCACGGACGGTTTCTCATCTCTCCCTTTTATTCCAATCTTTGGTTTGATCCGACTATTTTTAGCCGGTGATCTGTTGCGAGAAATCATCTTCCAGACGTGCCACATGTGTCCATCATACTCCATAATTCCTGTGAACTTTCCAATCAACTTGTCGTTCCAATCTTACTATCGGAACGACTTCTGCCTTATTGCCTCATTCCACGCCTATTCATTTTCATTATACCGCTTTGGGAGACTTGGTAGTAAGCTTTGAAAAAATCAATTTTCGAAAACGAAAGAAAAAGAAAAAGAATGCTGACCGCAAATGACAAAAGAAAAGGAAAACTTTTCTGAACTCAAAAAATAGGAAAAACTTATCTGAATGTGTGACTGATCCAATGGTTATGCCGTGCCTTTGAGATTAATCTACCCAGTCTATTCATGTCAATCACTTTCTGATGGCCGCGTTTTGCTAGAAGCACACGAATGTCCCAACCTTGTCTCATGCAGACATCTTGTAACCATCTCGCCTTGTCACCTCATAGTGCCCTTTGAAGGGTTTTCACTAATGAGATTCTCTCATTTCTCTCCATCTCCCGTCGCCTTAGGGTGCCCGTAAAGGTTTTCACCGCAAGACTCTCTCATTTTATTTCTCTCAACTTTCTCCGCCTTAAGGCACCCGCGAGGGTTTTCACCGTTAAGACTCTCTCATTTTTGCTTTCCTTTCCCTGCGGTGGGGTATCACCCATGAGATTCCCTCTAGAGCATTATCCCTTTTCGGCTTGTGCATCCTAGATTCAATCGAGGGTCGGAAGGTCACTTTTGGCTTTCATTCGCACGATTTGGCATTTCTCGAATACTGATCGAGAGGTCTTTTTCGGTCATTAATGTGGTTTTGTGCGTGAGGCTAAAGAAAAGGGGTTTAACCTCAACGGTTAGCTCATTACAACTTTCGAAATCCACACCATTTTTCAAACGAAACAATGACTTCTGCCCCAGTTTTGTTGCTTGGGGAACCTTTGATTTTTATTTTATTATGACCGAGCCGTGTGGCGCCTACGTATCCTTCTTGAGGAATCGGGTCGAACGTAGTTCACTTTTTCTTGTGTCTTTTCTTTGTTTCCTTTTTTCCTTTTGTTACACATCTTCCTTGGTGATTCCGAAAGAGGGTATATGAAAGAATTATTAAGGCTCAAAGGGGAAAGCAAAGGTTAAAGTGTTTGGGTAGCAGAAAAATTACCTCTGTCATTTCATTCTCCGAAAAATGCCAACATACACACAAACAAAACCAATCGTTGACAAATACATTAAAGAATTACACATAATATCTCTTGACCGCATCGGAATTGATAGCCATATCAGTGCATCTTCCCTCAATATCAGTTAGACATAGCGCGCCGTTGGATAATACCCTAGTCACAACAAACGGTCCCTGCCAATTTGGAGCGAACTTGCCTTTCGCTTCGGCCTGATGTGGTAGAACTCTCTTCAACACATGTTTTCCCACTTCAAATTTCCTCGGACGTACCTTCTTGTTATATGCTCTTGCCATTCTCTTTTGATACAATTGGCCATGACATACTGTTGTCAATCTCTTTTCATCGATCAAGCTCAATTGCTCTAATCGGGTTTTGACCCACTCATCATCTTCAATCTAAGCTTCAGCGACAATTCGGAGGGATGGAATCTCAACTTCTGCGGGTATTACTGCTTCAGTCCCGTATACCAACAAGTAAGGAGTTGCACCTACCAAAGTCCGGACGGTAGTGCGATAACCCAACAGTGCAAATGGTAACTTTTCATGCCATTGCTTAGACCCTTCTACCATCTTCCTCAATATCTTCTTTATATTCTTGTTTGTTGCCTCAACCGCACCATTTGCTTTGGGACGATATGGTGTGGAATTTCGGTGTGTAATCTTGAACTGTTGACATACCTCCTTCATCAATCCGCTGTTAAGATTGGCGCCGTTATCTGTGATGATTATCTTTGGAATTCCAAACCTACAGATGATGTGGGAATGTACGAAGTCTACCACCGCCTTCTTGGTTACCGATTTGAAGGTTTTAGCCTCCACCCACTTGGTAAAATAGTCGATCTTTACCAGAATGAACCTATGACCATTGGAAGCCGCAGGTTCTATAGGTCCGATAACATCCATACCCCACGCAACAAACGGCCATGGTGCCGACATTGTATGCAATTCGGTCGGTGGAGAATGAATCAAATCTCCGTGTATCTGACACTGATGGCATCTTCGCACAAAACTTATACAATCACGCTCCATAGTGAGCCAGTAATATCCTGCTCGAAGAATCTTCTTTGCCAATACATACCCGCTCATGTGTGGTCCACAAACTCCGGAGTGTATATCTATCATTACTGTTATGGCTTGACTCGCATCTATACATCTTAACAATCCCAAATCTGGGGTTCTTTTGTACAGTACCCCTCCACTAAGGAAAAATCTGTTCGCCAACCGCCGAATAGCCCTCTTTTGATCTCCAGTTGCCTGCTCTGGGTTTATTCCTAACGTGAGGTACTCTTTGACATCATGAAACCATGGCTCGCCATCCATCTCCTCTTCTATCATATTACAATAAGCATGTTGGTTTCGGACCTGAATATGTAACGGATCGACACGAACCTTGTCCGGGTGATGTAGCATTGACGCCAAAGTAGCCAAAGCGTCGGCAACCTCATTATGCATCCTTGGGATGTGTCCTGAATTCTACTGATCGAAAGCGCTTGGTCAGATCATGCAAACACTGACGATACGGGATAAGCTTTAAATCTCCGGTTTCCCATTCTCCCTGAATCTGATGTACCAGAAGGTCCGAGTCCCCCAAGACCAAGACGTCCTGTACATCCATGTCCACCGCTAATCGCAACCCCAAGATACATGCCTCGTACTCAGCCATATTATTGGTACAATGAAAACGCAGTTGAGCAGTAACAGGATAATGATGTCCTGTTTCAGAGATAAGCACAGCCCCTACTCCGACTCCCTTTGCGTTCGCCGCTCCGTCGAAGAAAAGCTTCCACCCTGGATCCTTGGTTAGTTCTAACCCATCAATCTGCAATACTTCTTCATCCGGAAAATACGTCCTCAAAGGTTCGTATCCGTCATCAACAGGATTCTCAGCTAAGTGATCGGCTATGGCTTGAGCTTTCATAGCCGTCCTTGTCACATATATGATGTCGAACTCTGTAAGTAATATTTGCCATTTTGCCAACCTCCCTGTAGGCATAGGTTTCTGGAAAATATACTTCAACGGATCCAAACGCGAAATGAGGTAAGTGGTGTAAGAAGACAAATAATGTTTCAACTTTTTGGCTACCCAAGTCAAAGCGCAACATGTCTTTTCTAGATGAGTGTACTTGACCTCGTGGACCGTGAATTTCTTACTGAGGTAGTAAATGGCCCGTTCCTTCCTGCCGGTAAGATCATGCTGCCCCAGTACGCAGCCGAACGAATTCTCCAAAACCGTTAGATAAAGAATCAGGGGTCTACCCGGTTCAGGCGGAACCAGTACGGGTGGGTTTGACAGATACCCTTTGATTTGGTCAAACGCTTCCGACATTCTGTCGTCCATTCTATCGCAGCGTCTTTCTTCAACAGACGGAACATGGGTTCACAGGTTGCTGTAAGCTGAGCAATAAACCTACTGATGTAAGTTAACCTTCCCAACAGACTCATTACCTCTGTTTTATTCTTTGGCGGGGGTAGCTCTTGAATGGACTTGATTTTGGATGGGTCCAACTCAATGCCCGTCGGCTGACGATGAATCCTAGCAACTTTCCTGATGGAACTCCGAATGCGCATTTGGCCGGATTGAGCTTGATGTCGTACCTTCGAAGTCTTTGAAAGAACTTCCTGAGGTCAGCGACATGGTCTTCTTGACGTCTAGATTTTATGATCACATCATCCACGTACACTTCAATTTCCTTGTGTATCATGTCATGGAATACCGTAGTCATCGCCCTCATGTATGTTGCCTCTGCATTCTTCAAACCAAACGGCATCACCCGGTAGCAATAAGTCCCCCATGGTGTGATAAAAGTCGTCTTTTCTGGGTCCTCTTCATCCATCAAGATCTGATGATATCCCGCATAATAGTCCACAAAGGATCCAATTTCGCGTCCGGCGCAATTATCAATCAGGATATGGATATTGGGAAGTGGGAAATTATCCTTAGGACTTGCCTTGTTGAGATTGCGATAGTCCACGCATACTCTGATCTTTCCGTCTTTCTTCGGCACCGGTACTACGTTAGCCAACCATTCAGGGTATCGAGTGACACGAATGACTTTCGCCTGCAACTGCTTGGTTACTTCCTCCTTGATCTTCACACTCATCTCCGTCTTGAATTTCCGCAGTTTTTGCTTGACGGGAGGATATGCCGGATCAGTGGGTAATTTATGAACCACTAGATCAGTGTTGAGTCCTGGCATGTCGTCGTACGACCATGCGAAAATGTCTTTAAACTCCATGAGTGTTTTGATCAACTCTTCTCTCAGGTTGGGTTCAATATGGACACTTATTCTGGTTTCTTTGACGTCATCTGTGTCCCCCAGATTAACAGCCTCGATATCATTTAAATTTGGTTTGGGTTTTTCCTCGAAGTGACTTAATTCTTCACCGATTTCTTCTACGGCTTCATCATCGCCGTATTCCGATTCACTCTCGTCACTTCTTATTTCATGCGTTATTATTTCCAAACCCGATTGACTTTCTAGACCGGGTTGATTAATCTTTAAGCACGCCATATCATTAAGATCAGTTGAAAGAAAGCTGTTCAGAAAAGTAAGAAAGAAGGAAAATAAACAAAATTAGACACGAAGGGAACACAATCTCATTAATGGGAACATTACAAGGAAAAACAAAACTTGTAAACTCAAATGAAAATGTACTAAAACAAACGGGTTTTACTCCGGGATAACCCCAACACAAAATTTCGAAAAAAAAAACAATCCAAAACAAACTACCAAGACTCCTTCCGGACAGGGAGAGGAGTAGCCTTCCAATTATTCAATTTTGCTTTCGATCCCACAAACTGTATCTCGGCATGGCTGGATCCTTCGCCATCCTCGAGCATACATACATCTGTGAATAGGTCCTCGAACTTCCTGAAGAACTCTTCGTCTGGCCTGATCGTAGGACCGGGAATCTTTGTCGTCGGATATCCTCTTGCTTCGGACCCGACAAAAGATTGGGAAAGGCGTGGAACAGGCTTTGGGAGCACCCATGTCTTCTGCTTACTCCTCTTTGCTCGCCGGATGTCCTCTGATGTTGGCTTGAATCCCAAGCCGAAGGTTCCCAAGTTTTCGACCACTGATACCGGTTGTATGATTCCTTGCAGAGATGCACCTAGACCCTTGCCGGGTATGAAACCGTGTCTCAACATTTCATGAGCCACCATGACATCTGCAGTAACTATTCTGTCATTGGGAATGCACTCCCCTTCTGGAACTCGGTTGGCGGATACCACATCGCAGATCTGATACACCCACGGCCCAACATCTTCTTCTGTCTCAACAAAGGGGACGATGGTGCCTGCTTGTAGATCATTCTCTCCATGGACGACGATCTCCTGTTGGTCCCACTCAAACTTGACGAGTTGGTGTAGGCTGGATGGAACTGCTCTTGCGGCGTGGATCCACGGTCGCCCTATCAGAAGGTTATATGACACCACCATGTCCAGCACCTGGAATTCCATGGTGAACTCCACTGGCCCAATTGTCAAGATTAACACTATGTCACCAACCGATGCCTTGCCTCCTCCATCAAACCCTCGAACACATATGCTGTTCTTGCGTATCCTGCCGATGTCCACTTTCAACTTGTCCAGTGTAGAGAGAGGACAGATGTTAGCACTGGATCCATTATCGACAAGGACTTTGGTAACCACCGCCTCCTCACACTTTACCGTAAGATATAAAGCCTTGTTGTGCTCGGTGCCTTCCTCGGGCAACTCATCATCGGTGAAGGTGATCCGATTCGCTTTGAAGATCCTATTGGTGATCTTCTCCAAATGACTTACTGAGATTTTATCCGGTACGTGAGCCTCATTCAAAACTTTCATCAAAGCTTGCCGATGTTCTTCGGAATGTATCAGCAAGGACAGCAATGAGATTTGCGCCGGAGTCTTCTTCAGCTGTTCCAGGACAGAATAATCATGTAGCTTCATCTTTTTCAGGAATTCTTCTGCCTCTTCGTCAGTTACCGGCTTTTTCAATGTTGCCGGAGCGATCTTCCTCAATTCCGCAGGGGCAAAACATCTCCCCGAGCGGGTCAAACCTTGCGCTTCGCAAACTTCCTCTTTCACTTCCTTTCCTTTGTAGGTTGTCGTAATCCGATCATAATTCCATGGAATAGCTCTGCTATCGGTTATTGGCAACTGTATTGCTGGCTTGATGATGAAAGGATCCATTCGAACACCTGCTACTGTCAAGACGGGTTTGGTTGCTACCCCGGTACAACTATTTTTGCTTCCCCCGGCCTCACCGGCACTTTGTTCACGCTTCCCTTTTCTACTTCCGACCCTCCTGGTATGTCCTTCTTGCAACTGGGTGACTCATCAAGGCTTGGCCCTTTTCTCATTCCTACCCCGCTAGACTTGATCCTCATTACAGTTTGGGAGGCTTTCTCCTTTCCTTCTTCTACCCGTACCAACTCGATCATGTTGGTCTCATGATGAGTTGGAAGTGGATTTTGGTTGATGTTGGGCTCCGTCGGAGTCTGGACCTCAATCCTGCGAGTGTCGATGAGCTCCTGGATGGCTGTTTTCAACCTCCAACACTTTTCCGTGTCGTGTCCCGGACATCCTGAGCAGTATGCACAATTTACTGAATGGTCCAAGTTCTTTGGAAGAGGGTTTGGTAGCTTAGCTTCAACCGGATTTAGCAACCCTACTTGCTTCAACCGGTGGAACAGACTGGTGTAAGACTCCCCCAAGGGAGTGAAAGTCTTTGGCCTTGGCGCCCTGTCGCCCTTGAATGCCTGGTTCGGACAAAAACTCGCGCCCGAGGGGTTTCTGTAAGCTCTTGGGGGTGGATAATTGTTCTGCGGGTTTGGTGCACGCCATGATGCCTGGACGGGAGGTGCGGAATATGACTGAGCGTGATGGACAGTAAAATAGGGATCAGGCGTCGGATAGTAATGTTGCGGGTGGTTATATGGATTGTGGAAGTAATTTTGGTGGTGAGGCTGTGGCGGGTTATACTGGGGTGCGGGGCCTCTGTTTCTGAACCATGTTCCGGACTCGACTGCCGCGACTTCCTCTTTCCTCTTTTTCCCAAGTACTCCTCCAGTACCACTTTGGATAGCCTGGGTGGTGGCCTTCAGTGCTGAATAGCTCATGATCTTGTTGGTTTTCAAGCCTTCCTCGATCATATCCCCCATCTTTATCACCTCAGTGAATGACTTTCCCACGGACGTCACCAGATGTCCAAAATAGGTTGGCTCCAGTGTTTGCAAGAAGTAATCCACCATCTCGTTCTCTCTCATAGGCGGATCTACCCTTGCCGCCTGTTCCCTCCAGCGGAAACCAAATTCTCTGAAACTTTCGGCGGGTTTCTTTTCTAACTTTAGCAATGATAAGCGGTCTGGGATTATTTCAAGATTGTACTGGAACTGGCCAATGAATGCCTGAGCCAAATCATCCTACGTAAACCATCTGTTGGGATCCTGCCTAGTGTACCACTCCAATGCAGATCCCCCCAAACTCTGACCGAAGTAAGCTATCAAAATCTCGTCCCGTCCTCCGGGTCCTCGCATTTTACTACAAAACCCTCGAAGATGGGCTACTGGATCACCGTGCCCCTCGTATAGGTCGAACTTGGGCATTTTAAACCTGGCTGGCAACTGGACATCTGGGAATGGACACAGATCCTTGTAAGCAACACTGACCTGGTTGCCCAAACCGTGCATATTCCCGAAGGACTGTTCCGGGCTTTTAACTTTTCTAATAACTTCCTCATGTTCCGAACTTTGGAAGTGCTTTTCCGGTTCTGCCGGGTTATCCCAATGAGGGGTGTGTGGATGTGGTTCAGGAGCCCTGAAGGTAGGCTCGGGAGGATAGTAAGAATTGTCATGGATTTGAACATGCGGCTCACCGGGTGACTTTTGTAGAGTAGCAGGTGGGGGTGCTATAAAAACAGGGGTGACTGGCGGAGGATGTTGCTTGGCTGGTGGGATTTGGGTGACATAAGGGTTTTCCCCTTGGTAGTATGGATAGATTGGGGCGCTTGTCGATGGATCAAGGGGTGGATGTTCCGGGGCTGATGCAAGAGTAGGGCGGTTCGGTGAAGACTGTTCCCTGGCCCAGGCCAGCTCTATTATCTGCTGTTTCAACCGGTCTACCTCTTCTTTCATGACTTGTATCTCCGATTTCTCTTCCTCAAGACTTTTACCGGAACTAGACATGCTTGTTGTAATTGGCCCTTTAGATCTAGTACGGTAGTGGTGGCTGGCCAGTATATTCTGTCAAACCAATTGCTAAACTTTTCTGGAAATTGACAAACTTGTTAGTTTACCGAGTTTAACAGATATGTTATAGCACGTTGGATGTAATGCACCTAACCAAATAACCCTTTCTACATGTACTCATAACATGCGTCATTCCGGTTTTTTTCTCTTTTTCTTTTTTCTTCTTTTTCTTTTCTCTTTTTCAACTATCCTTGAAAACCTTATTGTTATTAACCTTCGTATTCTTTTCCTTTCTTTTTAGTGGTGGTCGAATCTTATGTGGATTGCCTACGTATCACGTCCCCGCGTGAATCAGACCGAGCGTAGTTCTGGTAACAAGATTGTGGCAAAATTCAGTAACTTTTATATCAAATAAAACCTTAAAGTTACAAAACACGTCTTACAACAATCAGCAAAAATAAAAGAAATGCTTGACTCGAGAAAGTAAAGATAAAAATGCCAACTAGCTTGACCCAATATTTCAAAAATACATTTTTAATCAAAAATCTAATGCTCTAAAGTTCCTGGGGGCCCGCGAGGCATCATTCGGCCTTGCCGCGGGCCTTGGTGTGAGGTCCTTGTGTAGTCCCCTTAATTCTCTCATGATCTGATGAACATAGCCCATAACTGAAGCAAAAAGGTCGGTGCGGGGCATTTGTTCACAAGCTAGGCACTTCATGGTGACATAATGCCCGATTTCTCCAATTCTGTCCTTGATCATGTTCCTTTCTCTGAGTAGCCGTTCTATCTGCTGGTTTTTCGCCCCTAATCTTTGAGCATTGTTGGTGACTTGGTCTAGGAGCCTATCCACTTGTTCTTGCAGTCGGGCCATCAAATTGTGACAACGGTCGAGGTCGGCTCTAGCATCTCGGGCTTGCTTGAAAACCCGCTCCCTGAGGATAACATTTGCTTCCCTTAGACTAGTGATGGTCTCAGTGTAATCTTCTTCCACCCGTTGTAGGTGAAGTGCATGTTGATGTGCCTCCTTTCTCCAGCTAGCACGGATCCTCATTGTTTGGGCTTTCGACTCTTCCAATTCTCTTTGGACATCGGCAACTTGGCTTCTCAAACCCTTTATCAATTTTTCGTCTGCTCGACTCCTCAACTGTCTGTCAGCATCCCTTTTCATTTGCTGGATTTGAGCTCTCAAAAAGTCATTTTCTTGTGCCAACTTCTTTTTATCTCCTTCGTTGGCGGCGACTTGCATATCCATTTCAAATTGGAGCTCCTGGGTCCGTTGCTCTATTCTGCTAATCTTTGTTCTATAAGCTTCTTCTCTGGCCAACCAGTCCCATTGTTCTTGTGACGCTCCAGCAAACTCCCTGAGGTGGGGCCTTTTTGTGAGCCTTTGATGCTCCAGTTCTCTGCTATACCATGCGGGGTATTCCGACGATACTTCACCCCGGGCTCGATCTCGCACTCGAGTGTCTATCTTCAATGTTTGACATTCACTCCAAATCTTTCGGACCAACGCTTCAGGGAACTGTCCTCCCGGTCTAATTTCAACCGCATGCAGGCTGAGGTCTTCTTCTTTTGGGATTATTTGGCATCGTCCCAACTGTCTCAATACTCGACCCGGTGCGTAGGGCTGGATGCTGTTGAGGCCCATTAGCAACAAATATGATTCCGTGGCCGATGCATATATGACTTCTTCCACGGGTAGCCAGTCGAATGTCCATTCTATCTTGCTGGCTGGAATCAAACGCAAAAGTCGTATCCATCCGCTAATCCCCTCTGGCAAATCATGTCCCTCGACCCTCGTAGGGAATTCTTCTACACAGGTTTTCTCCGATAAACTATACCTCATGAACTGCGGGCGACGACATAAGTGATCGATCATCCACATTTGGAGCAGTACGTTGCAAGCTTCAAAGAAGACCCCTCCAGCTTTGCAGATAGTGAGTGCACGAGAGATATCCGATATTATCATAGGAGCCAAAGTACTATTGTTTTGTTTCATCAGAGTGCTGACGACCCCTGCCACTTGTATGTTGATATTCCCGTCTTTTCTGGGAAATATTAATGAACCTAGGAAAGCTATCATGAAGGCGATGCGTCTATGCTCCTCCCATTTTAACCGGTTGTCTCCGCTGCAGATTTTGCTTTTGTGTTTGGTGAAGCCCCCATAATGACCATATTTGTCATATAGAAATGCCAAAGTGCAGAACCCTTCTGATAAGTCTGGGTTGTGTACAGTTCTGCGGATTTTCACCGTATCCAAAAACCTATGTACTGTCACTACCCTTGGTGCAATGAGATATTGTTCCCTCATAGGGACTTTTGGTCTTCCGACATATCCGGCCAATTCTTCCAATGTTGGTGTGAGTTCAAAGTCTGAAAAGTGGAACACATTGTGTGCTGGATCCCAGAATGAGATCAAGGCTCGTATGATGTCTCCTCTCGGGGGAATATTTAGTAGCCCCACTAGATCTCCCAGGTACAGCTTAACTGCGTCTTGTCCTTGCTCGCCCAAGTCGCTCCACCACCTATGCAAACTTAAGGGGACCTTGTTTATGATAGCTTCGGTTGTATTCTGACTCGTGCTCATTCTGCACATTTATTAAGGTATTTTTTAGACGAAAGAAAAATCTATATTCGACCCAAAAAAACTATCTTTTCTTTTAAAAAAACGAAATGGGCCACAGGAATTGACTGATCAAAATATTAAGACTGATGAAAAGGTGGTCGTGGAGGCAAAATTAAATATCCTGGCATTCCGTCATTAAAAACTTATTTTGAAATATATGGAAGTTGGACCCGTTAAAGGCTGCCTACGTATCTCACACCTGGTGAGAATCAAACCCGCGTAGTTCGGCCCGTCAACACAACTATTTTTCTTTTATTGACTGACAAAGAAAACACATTTTGTCAAGAAAACCATTTGTTGGCAAAGTCAACCTTCTGTCGTCTTTTATCGGCAAACTAAATTCATTGACTTGTTGGTAAAACATATTTTTGTATTTTCTGAAAAAATATTTATTTCCCCATACTATTTCCCTTTTTTTTCCGCTTTTCTTTAGTATTTAAAAGAACCCGGTCAGCATGCCAGTCTAAATAAATGCTCACAACAAATATGATATGGCAAGATGGTCTTTCATTTCGGGTTGCCTGTCCTAGACGGACCCAACCCCTGTGTTGAGTCCCCTAAGTCGGATATGATGCAAATAAACGTCCTAAATCTAGGCTCAATATCCCGATGCTTTTCAATGGTACTAGACCGTGTACCCGAGCAGACAACTCGGATTTGAGGAGGGAGCTACGTACCGGGGACCCGCGGGATCGTCCGGCTTTGTAACTTATCCTGCCTCTTTTCTTATTTTTGGTATTGACACTAACAGAAAGGGAGTCTCAACCAGTAAGCACATCCCCGGGGGTAAGAAGAGAAGGGTTTTCGGCACAGTTTTATATATAGTTCACGCAATATCAAAGCGGTAAACATATAGCAATTTGTATATACAGTGCAACTAGTATCAAAGCGGTAGACATGTAGCACATTAATTAAACATGTAATAAAATCGGATATAGACAAAACAACAATTTAACTGAGCTCGAATTCTTAGACCCTGAACCGAAGTTCAGAGGTTATCATCCCCAGCAGAGTCGCCAGAGCTGTCACACCTCCTTTTTCCGCACCCGCGAGGGCGCGAAGGAGTTTTTTCCAATTAAAGGACAATCGAGACGGGATCCATTTATTAAATTCAGAGTCGCCACTTGGAAAAATAATGGTGTCCCAAGTCACCGGTTTGATCCCGAACCGAGGAAATTTATGACTTGTAATATGATCTGCGAAACTAGAAAACCGGATAAGGAACTCTGTTAACCCGGGAGAAGGTGTTAGGCACTCCCGGATTCCGTGGTTTTAGCACGGTCGCTCAACTGCACTTTTTGCTTTTATCTGATTTCTTTATATGTTTTAACTATGTTTTTTAATGCTCCGCTTTTATTTTTTAGAAGAATTGCGACGTCACGAAAACACATTTCGAGTCACACCGCAACCAGTACGCCTGTGACTTTAATGTATTTCAGTTCCGCCGAGAGTAAGATTTGGGTCACATAAATGCGCACCCGTATTTAGGAAAGTAATTTACTTATAAATCGCGCCTAAAGAGTCTATCGTCTTTATTAACTTTGGGAAAGGACCGTGAAATTCACTAAACGGTCCTTCCAAGTCTAAGTTTTTATAACAACTAATTTGAGGGCCCCGCAATTGTGTATTTGCGTTTGGCGAGGCTCGTCTCGTTATTATTTAAGGTCATACCTAGCATAACTAAATTTTCTATTGCTTTGTTTTTCCTTCCTAATACATATTTGTTTATGTGTTAGTTTCTTTTTTCAAACTATAATATTAGAATCCAGGCCATTATTCATTATTGGGCCTGGACTTCAGACTGCTTAATAGTCCAATATCGAATACGATTGGGCCTCCGGAGCCCAATGCATACCAATGTTTCTACTCGAGAACACAAGTGTCACATTAACCCGATCTGGGCCTGTATACATGACGAGGCCCAGACTATATAAGCGAAAATAAGCTAACGTTTCAATAACCGTGCTTGAGCAAATATTATTCAGCATTACTAATTAATCATTTCAACGATACCAAGTCACACTTTCAGACCACTACTAATTTTAATATTTAACAACTAGTTAGGAATCCTAGCAAAGTAATTCGCATCAGTGCTGTTATTCTATACGGCAGGTTCAAATATTTAAGTAATTATCATGATACTAGTTGCGGAACTTATTTTGTCACTTTATTCTTTAACTGAAGGAAACAGTGTTTTAATTCTAAACTAAACATGCTTGAACCACTGTTATTAAACATCACAAAGTTTAAAGGTCCATTTGTAGATAAATCATTTTTTCTTTCAAAGTAGAGGTAAATAATAATACAATTTTGAACTTCTAAACTACTTATCCTTTTTGGATTAACTCGATCCTGACTTGTGGTTTAACTAGTAAAAATAACTAAGTGCCAATTTATACGCCCAGTTTCAGGATCATACTTATGTATCTAAGTGTATTAGATGTGTATTAGCTTGTTTTAGTTTTTGAATTAGGTGGTAAACTATTAACTACGTTTAACTATATTATTATCTACCACTACTTTGCTCTAGTCGAATTCACATAGTCTATTATTTATTTCCACCATTCGTAATTAATTACAAAGGATCTATGAGTTATGACTACAAACAATAAGGAAACAGGGACGGCTTCAGCGAAAGGCAGTCCAATATTTCATCCCTTCATCAAGTTTTCAATTACGTCGTATGAGTAAAGGTCAGATTTCAACTCATTCTAGTTCTAACTTGTTTTGCATTCGAAGTTCCACTACACTAGTGGAGACTATAACCACAACTTAAACAAGCTAACCAGGCAATTTCTGGTATTGTTAGCCCACTAACTCCGGTGTTCACAAGTAATATAACAACCCAAGTCCATAAAAAATCCTAATTATACAGGCCATGCTTCGTATACGTGCAAATAAGAATAAAGCCACATTAATCTATTACACTTAGCATTTATTCGATTATCAATACACAACAATCCAAACGGGCAGTGAGGAGCCAAGGAATGAGCATTTTTATTTCCATTCCCACTTCATGTGCACCAATATAACATGAGAGAAGAAAATACCTGGAAATTGACAAAGTAGAAGACTAGGTATCAGTCAAGGCAATGAAGCAACAGCAGCAGTGAACCAACAGCAACAACACACAACAGCAAACAGCAAACCAGTAATAACCAAACACTCAGCACCAAACAGCAATCAAAAACAGACCACAGCAGTAGCCAAGATACAGCACTAGCAGTGGCCAAACAACACTAACAGTGGCCAAACAACAGTCACTTAGCAAACCAAACACAATCACTCAGCAAACCAGTGACAATCTCTCAGCAAACCAGTAACACCACCTCGACCAACAAAACAAACGACCCCAAAATCTATGCAAAGGATCTGTGTGAACTTCAAATAGGAATCCTATGAAACAATAGTTATTTTCAATCTCTCTATCACTGCCCCAGATTTCTATCTCCCAGCCATATATCTCTGAATATCTAAGCTCTTATATGCTTTTCTATCACTGTTTTTCTCTCCAGGTATCTCTGTGGATATCAAAACTGTCCTGTTTATATGCTTTCCAACCCTATACTTATAGCTTTTGAATTCCCCATTGAATGAATGCTCCTCACTAAACTAATACCCCTACCCATTCCTATCTCTGCCCAGACCCTGCTCTGCCAGCCCACTATCCCCTCTGTTTTCCCACTTAAACTTGTCCAAACATGGGGTTTTATGTTTAAAATTCCTTAAGTGCAGGGCCTGGTGGGATGCCCTGCTGTAATAGCAGGTTCCACTAGTTTAACTCATGGGCAAGGTAGTTTTAAAACTTAAGGAATGTTAATTCTGTTAATCTTTACTTTAAAATTAGCAAACTCCAGGTTCTAATCCAACTGCAGTCCTAATGTTGCTTTAATACTTCATTGGTCACACCCTTTGACCTTAACTAACAGCAACTATACCCAATTCAATCTTAATTACACAAACAGTTCAAAAGAAAGGACCTCTCGATTCACCAGTGATTTGTAATGTCCAATTCTGCCCTAAAAATGTTAATAAACCAGGCCTACGAGACTAATCGACCACATTGATTAGTCGATGACAAAATTCATAATTGATAGCAAATGAGCGACCTTCAGTTTGATTCCATATGCTTTAAGAAGAGACATAGAACCAATCAAATATGAATTGAATGCTTAACGACCTTAATCGAAACGAATAACTATTCTATAACAAGCACATTCGAACAAATAACAGAATACAAAGCGACCAAATAAAGGGTCGAATTGGAGAAGAAGAAAGAAAATTTTCAAAGCAGAAAGACAAAAATACACACACAATTAACAAACAAGTACGAAACTAAATATAGCTAGAAGAAAGAAAAGGGTATATACCGTGATAGAACAATTCAGAACTCGATCGGACCTCGGACCAGCTTGTATTCAAAGTTTTTGAAGCCTTGGACCTTAATCGGGGTATTCTCAGTTGAGAATACCTAGATTAACGTCCATTAGACCTCAAATATCTATAGGTTTTAACCGAGGAAACCCATCTCGGATTTTTAGGGTTCATAGGCTCGATTTTGGGGCTTGGGGTTGTGGGTTTGATTCGAACAAAACTAAGGCCGGTGGGGGTATGAGGGAGTTCATGGGAAGCTATGGTGTGATTTTGGTGAGGTTTGGCATGGTTTTCAAATCCCGACGACCTTTAATTCAATATTCGACACGCTCGAAACGGATTCGAGACCAACGGAGGCCGGATTCGAGGAGAGGGAGGTGAGGAGAAGGGTTGGTGTAAATTTGGTGGCCGTTGGCCTACCGGAACCGCCGTGAGGCGATTTCCGGCAGGCGGCGCACGGCGGCGGGCGGCTAGGGCGTTTGAGATGTTGAACGGGTGAACGAGAAATGAATAGATACAAGGGGTTTTGGTGGGTGTTTGGTGTATTGAAAATTGATTACTTGATCTGGGCCGTTGGATGGTGGGAACCAACGGTCCAGATCATCCTATTAAACCTAAACGCCGTCGTTTGGTCAAATGGAGACGGGTAAATGGGTTTTGGGTATATTTAAACGCCCGACTTAATTTTGGCCGTTGGATAATAAAATCCAACGGTCCAGATCAACGGGGCCACTTGGGGTTGGGCGGATCGGGTAAGGGATTGGGTAATGAATTACATTGGGCCTGGTTTTCAATTGGCCCAATCCGAATTTTTAACTCTTTATTTGATTTTGTTTTCTTCATTTTGTTTTTTCCTAAATTAATAAAAATGTAAACCGAAATCCTAATGCAAAAAATTATAAAAATAATCCTAATTAATTCACCAATAACAAATTGAGGCTTAATAAAATTATCACACGTTATGAAAATAACAAATTAAAATAAAATTACACAATTGGACCTTAAATGGTAAAAAACATGCAAAAGGTATATATTTTTTGTCATTTTTCATTTTCATAAAACAAACTTAATTACTCTTAATTGCAAACTTGAATTTCATGTACAAATGCAGTATATTTTTGTATTTTTTATTTATTTAAACACGGACACGCAAACGCAAACAATAAGAGAAAATTAACATAAAATCCACAAAAAATTGCATACAACACAGAAGTATTTTATTTTGAATTTTTTAGGAGTAATTCGTGCGAGGCAAAAATCACGTGCTCACACTTAGACATCAATCAACAGAACACTAAGAACCCAATACCTCCCCAGAACATACAATACCGATATCCCCAAAATCCTCCCGTACCGAATCAATATGCAACTCCACCCTAGAATTCCAACCCATTACCAGCTCCACCGCAACAACATCATCAGCTAATTCAATACGCGACAACCATCACTTACCATACTCCCCAAAACACACCACCACTCATTTTTTATCCCCAAGACTCCACCAATGACCATCACTATACCCAATCTCTTAGAACCCATCAGAGTGACCCTATATATGTGTAAACTATACCCCATTCTACCCAACCAATGTCATGTACACCGGAATCCTCCGAGAATGACCCGCTTATTAAAAACATGGTTGAAGGACTGAAGAAGTTAACAAGCCGAGTTCCAGGTGTTGAGGGCAAAAAAGGAATAGAAGGGTTAAACTTTGAAGACATGTGCATAGAGCTAGATATGGAATTGCCTAAAGGTTACAAACCTCCCAAGTTCGAATTGTTCAATATCATGGATGATCCTAGGGCTCTTCTAAGGACCAATTATGACAAGTTTTTCGTGGTCGAGAAAGATGAAAAAATTCGTATGAAGCTCTTATTGAGGAGTCTTACCGGGACGTTTTGTCTTGGTATATCATCCAAAATCCTAAGAAATAGTCCAATTGGGTAAGTACGACGTCAAATTTCATGGGCCAGTTCAAGTTCAGCACGAAAAAGCACCAGATTGTTTCTACGTTCAGAATCTTAAGCAGAAACCTACTGATACTTTTTGTGAGTATGCTACTCATTGGAGGACAGAAGCAGCCAAGGTCAGGCCATCTTTGGATGATGAACAAATGAACAAATTCTTTGTCAAAGCATAGGATCCTAAGTATTATGAAAGGCTGATGGTTATCGAAAATCAAAAATTCTCTGAAATTATCAAACTTGGGGAAAGAATCAAAGAAGGAATCCAGACCATGATGGTAATGAATTTTGAGGCACTGCAAGCCATAAATAAGGCATTACAATAAGGCTTCATATCAAAGAAGAAAGAGGGTTGAACAATAATGGTGGCTCAGGGCCCAAAATTGCAATTTATCTATCAAACACCTCCACCCACATATCAAACACCTCCACCCACATATCAGATACCTCCACCCCTATATCAAACATTTCCTAGGCTATAAGGAAGGGATAGGTAGTGCATGCCTAGGCATTGTCAAGGTTACTAGAATGCGTTAGACTATGACCAAATGGAGGGACTTGGATAGAATGGGATATGATGACTACGCGCTAATGTCACATGTGGCCCCTCATCAAGGAGTATTTATTGGGCATTATATGGGGTGATCCTATAGGCTAACCAGACTAGGACTCGTCTTTCCGTAAGTCCCTTTTGCTTGAAAACTTTACTTCCCTTTTTATGCAATACTTATCCAAAATCTCTAACTTATTATTTGAGTTATACATCGTCCAATGTGCTTTGCTTGCAATTATTTGTTTCAACTACATATTTGTTAATGGACTAATTCATAAATATAAGTATGGCCAGGACACACAGTTGTAGACCAAGAGGGTGCCTAACACCTTTCCCTCGAGGTTATTTTGAGCCCTTACCCTAAATCTCTAGTGATGCAAACTAGTTCAAAAAGTTAATAAATCTAGGTGTCCTAACGCACCATAATTCCTTAGGTGGAAAATTTTAAAAATACCCAATTCCCAAAAGGAAATAAGTTACCCCTCATATATGTCGAAACCCGGATTCTCCCCATCAAAAGGGAGGAAAAGGGGGGCGCGACAACATGGCGACTCTGCTGGAGATATTTAAGATCTTACCATAACGTACTTATTCTTATGAATTAGTCCCAATCATACTTTACCCCATACCCTTCTCCCTTATTCGAATTTAACTGTCTGTTTCCTTTTAAGCATTTATGGATCTTATCCATAAAACTGATTTATCTTTTCGTTTCTTTTCCTATAGTTGTCTTTCAATTATTTCAATATTGTATTTATTTATTTTTCCTACACGTAAATACTTGACTAAATGTTATTAATTGCTGCATAAAATATGCTTCACATCATATTCCACTCGTACATATCAAAATTCTATAGCAATGCCTTTTGAGTGGTTGCGTTATTCTTATTATTACCCTTAAATTTGGAAGGCTTATTTGCGATAAAATTGATTAATCAGCGGTGATGCCGACGGTTCCGTGCCTTTCCGTCAAGCTATCCGCTTGAGGGTACCGGTCTAAAAACCCCATAGTATCCTTACTCTTGTCAAATTGTGCATGCATAATGGTCAAACCTAGTTATATATATATATATATATATAATATCCATGTAATGATCCTTTAATATGAGCCTTATCCAAAATCCATCGGGTTTTTATATATATATATATATATATCCATGTAATGATCCTTTAATATGAGCCTTATCCAAAATCCATCGGATTTTCTATAATCGCAACAGATACTACCACGTTCAGTGCATTAATTTGGAGAACTAAATGCCGATATTTTGATTGTCAATGTATAAACAGTCGAGTCTGGTGGGGATAAGGCCTAAACCTTGTATTTTGCAGAAAATGAGGCATGAAGTCCCTAGATTCAGTATGGTTAGCAACATCCCACCATTGCTGCCAGATTTATGGGAGGATCTTTCGTCAATTGACAAGAAACATATGAGAAAGTACTTGGTTAACTTGCATTTCTTACTAGATATTGATCCAAAAAACAAGTTGATCGAGGCTGCCACTTTATTATGGGATTGTGAAAGAGATGTGTTTCCTTTCGGCGACATAGAAATTACACCGCTTCTAGAAGAAATTGGAGGGCTTGCGAGATTAGTTTTGGATAGTCCCGAGCTGTTGGTACTAGAAAAACGTATTGGAAAAGGGTTCTTAAAGATGATGGGTTGAAGAAGAATGTCGACCTAAGGTGCTTGAAGGAACCTTTCATATCTTTCGAATACTTGTACGAGAGGTATGGTCATAACAAGTCTTTCCGCACGTACCATAATTAGATCTCTCTCACTTCTCTGTGCTGCATCCATCACAGAGTGTTCGTATTCATTGTGTGCTTCTTAGGCCTGATAGTATTCCCAACAAAAAAGGGAAGAATCCACACTAGGTTGCCTATGGTCGCCAAGACTTTGATGGAAGGGATTACTGAACACACATATACCATAGTCCCCATGATCATAGCCGACACCTACAGGGCTCTGGAGCGCTGTCAAATAGGGGCCAAGCCTTTCGAGGGTTGTAACTTGTTTCTACAATTATGGTTGTTGGAACATTTCCAAAAAGGCTACTATTACCAAGAATTTTCGGGAAGGGCTTGGAACGATCATATTGCCTTTCATCACCCCAAGTCGATGAATTACATTTCAGATAGGTTTGCTCGGCCAAAAATTGCTAAAGAATGGGTAGGTTTCTTCGTCAATCTGACAGAGGAACATGTGCAATGGATGTTTAAATAGTTCACCACAGACCAATTCGTCATCAGATCCAGGGATGCTTCGCACTTGGCACTGATCGGGTTGAGAGGGATACCCCTATGTCACTACCAAGCAGGCAGGAAATAGGTTGTACCAAGTGTTGTCAAGATGAGTCATTTCAGGGCAGATTTTCAAGATGATGACGTCCCTTACTAGTGCCAAGCTCAACACATATGGCACTACAAAATCATTGTGGAAAAGAAAACCATTGATCTAGAGAAATATCATGCAGGGTGCGAGCCTCTCTACCCGACATGGTTGGAGGAAAATCCGAACACCCGAGGCCAGTCGAGGAAATAGAATGATAGATGAAGAATATGAAGCTCAAATCAAGTACAACAGACTGCGCAAGAGGGTCCTCGATTCTGAGAACGAGCACCGAAAATATATGAGAGAAATGTGAAGTTGATCGAGGAATGGAAAGAAATGGAAGTCATTTCCAAAAGGGAAACTACAGTATCTGGAGCGAGGAATAGTGGAGATGGAAGGCAAAGTCATAAAGAGGATAGAAAATTGCCAGAACGCTGAAGGAGGACATCTGGCTAGAGCCTACCGGCTGCTAGGGTAGCGCGAGCTGGGCATCTATATGATAGAGTCCCGAATATCGAATCTGGGGAAGGTCCTTCTGGGACCAAATAGGCTAGATTTATTCACTTTTTCCCAAAAATATAATAATAATTCAAAAAGTTTTATTATGTCAAATCTAAATGTTTTCTATGTATCTACAATTATATTATTTGTGTGAAAAACAAAAATCTTTATTTTTTGTTCTTTGTGTATTGTTACTGTGTTACCTCTTACTTAATTTATATGAAATTCCATATATAGCTTTAAGTAATATTTCCTTATTTGACAATCTTCCACAAACTCTTTAATGTATATGTATACAATCTTCCACAAACTCTTTAATGTGTATATATATATAAATTTGTTGCTTGTGTTATTTCATTGTAAATATTTTAAATTTTAGGTTCATAAATTATATTTTTAATTGCGTGATATTATCCATATAATATATTTTTTCTCGTAATAATTCAAAAAGTTTTATTATATCAAATTTAAATGCCTAATCCTTCTATATATCTACAATTATATTATATGTTTACAAAAAAAAATTCTATTTTTTGTTCTTTGTGTATTGTTACCGTCTTACTTAATTTCAACAACAACAACAACTACGGCCCAGTAATAGTCCCACAAATGGGGGTTGGAGATGGTAATATGTACGTATACCTTACCCCTACCCTGATGGACAGAGAAACTATTTCCAGGAGACCCTCGGTCGAAGAAACCTCTTATTTAGTTTCAATATATGAAATTCCATATATAATTTTAAGTGATATTTAAGATTGCCAAGTGGCTTTATAGTAGCTTGCCACTTGGCTTAACCACAACGCAAATTTTCTTGGTTTAATATATACTAGTAGTCATACCCGCGCGATGCACAGTCGATATTAAAAAATATGAATTAACGAAAATTATGATCGAGTTATTTGAACATATTAGATTGTATTATTTTATAAATTTTAATTGTCATCATATTTGTCAATACGATATCTAATATCTCTATTAAATAATGTACTTATATACAACAACAACAACAACAACAACTACAATAATATACCTAGTATTATCCCACACCATGGGATTCGGGGAGGGTAGTCTGTACGCAAACCTTACCTCTACCTTGTGAAGATATTATGTTACCAATGTTTAGTATTATTATATTATTTATAGATATTTTTATTAGTATATTACATTATTTAATATTTTTATCCTGCTACTACCTTTTTGTAATATAATAGAAGATATATATTTTATTAATCAAGAAACATATTTTTATTTAAAATTTTATTCTTTTTTCTCAGCAATATTATTTGCATTTTAATGACTAAAATATCTATTAAATTAAAGGGACTAATAAAAAATATTTTTTGTTCTACATTATTCTTTATTATATATAATATTTAGTATTATTATATTGTTAATAAAAATTTATTAGCATATAAATTTGTATAATATTTTTTATTACTACTTTCTTTTTGTAATATAATAAAAGATATATTTTATTACTCGTGAAATATTATTTTATTTTAAATTTTATTTTGCTATTCTCAATAATATCATGAATTTTAATGGATAAAATCTCTATTAAATTAAAGGAACTAATATAGTCATCGAATAACTTTTTTGTTATGTAATTTTTTAATATATTATCCAATATTTAGTATTATTACATTGTTAATAAAAAAATATTAGCATGTTACTTTGTTTAATATTTATGTTTGCTGCTTTCTTTTATATAATATTTTTCTTATATTCTTGATGAGTGAATCTTTATATAAATATAGATATATAATTTAAATTAATCAAAAATAGTTTTGATTTTATTCTAAAAGTGCCAAATAACTTTTTCTCAACACTATCAAATTAGTACAACAATATTTTCTCTCTTTTAATAGAAAAAAATAACGGTTTGTCTTGGTATACATTTTCTAAAATCAATGCATCTAATAAATACTTTGAATTTTTAATTTTCAAGAGAAAAGGGAAGGTTCAATTTGTAAAGTGACGCTAATTCTAGAGCACTCTTTTCATTTATCTGATTATATCGGCACTTAATAATTTAGACTTGGAGTAGTTATGTTTTTCGAATTTTTAGGTTTAACAAAGCATTTAAAAAATTGTTTGTGTTGTAGTAAATTGAATTGAAAGATTAAAGATTTTTTAAATTTTTTATTTATTTTAAATTACTTTTGAATATCCAAATATTTTGGAGGTTTGTTCCTAAATTTTGACACTTGTTAAATTTTGGTGAAACTTGGTATTCTTTGGACTTTTTTGCTATTCCTATTCTCTATAATAATATAATATAATATAATAACAATTATATATATATATATATATATATTAGGAATAACTATATATATATATATATTAGGAATAACTACTCCCCAATTTGAATTGATAATTTTTTTTCTTATTTTCATATTTTATAGATATTTAAATTTAAAAAAATAACTAACTATTAACTAAATAACTAATTATGCCAAGTGGCTTTTTTCAAGGCTGCCACTTGGCTTAAGGAGAAGCCATTGTCTTTGGCTTTTAAGTATATATAGATTTTATTGTTTTCTATCTGTTCTTGCTTCTTTTTTTGTTTCAAATTCATGAGAACAGAGTGAATTACAGAGAGATAGTATAGAATATATACAGATATATAGATTGATTGATACTTACATTTAGGAGTGCATAGAGTCATTAAACAACTTAATCTTCTTATTAACACATATTGTTATTTCATATTTTCAAATAATACAAATATCTTTGCATAACTTAATGTATGTATTATTTAATATCATCACCCAAAAGCTGTATTAGTTATGTAATAATTATTTTCTCGTTATGCAATAAATCAAATACTAAATTATCTTGAGCGAGATTTTATGTTGTGATTAGTCGCTCCAATACCAAAATGGAACCACCCTTACAAGTTTTGTGAAAGTGGTAAGAAGGGCCGAACCACATGACTTGGGCTTAAACCTATCAGCTAGCCTACATGTGTACGTTTGTTTTTTCACCCTAAAAATGGTTTTCCCGCCTAAGCCACCGTTACTATTTTCATGCCATATTTTCCGGTAAGATATCTTTATCATGTCCAGAGTAGCTTTCCAAAGTTCTCAGGAGATTAACGAGACATAATAATAAAAGGAGAAATGCACAAAAAATATTACTGCTATTTGAGAAGTAGGGGTTACCGGGTTAGTCAAAATGGACTCCCCTGAACCTTCCTCAAAGACCGCTACCATTAACTCTACAATCAACCCCACACCTGCCGAAGTAATTTCTATACCTTTTTCTTTGATTATCAAGATATATGTATGCGCTACATTTTATGTTTTCTTTTCAATTGGATTTAGTTTATGAGCGGTTATTGGATCTTAATTTGATTTACTTTTCGTTTGTTTGGTTGATGTAACATGTATTTGTAAGGTGCACTTTAGTTTCAATTGGGTTGATTTTGGTCAAGGTTTTTTTCTGAAATTTGTTGACTTCAATTTTTTTTTAAAGAATTAGTTGGATTTAAGGGTTTTTTAGTTAAGTTGAAGTTGAGTGCAAATTTATCTCAAGTGGGTTGAGGCATTTTGTAGAAATTTGTTAAATTAAGGTCTGGTTTTAGTTTTTTACTCTTAAAATAAAAAAAAAAACTGCATTTCAATGAATTGTTTTCTTTTGGTTTTTGAGTTATTTGTTTTTGTGGGTTTTCACAATGACTTATCAAAATTCGTGCGACTTAAGGCCCATTAAAAGGTGAAGTGCTCCCTATTAGGTTTTTTTCCATTCCGGTGTCTTGAAGTGTCATACTTTTAAGTGGTTTGAACCTTTTAAAGGAGTTGAATTGTCAGGTTTGGGGTTTAGGATTTTTTTTTCTTCAATTTTTTTAGTTTCAGATAATTTGGTGTAATGAGTTTTGTTAAGTTGAAGTAGGAGGTTAAGTATTTTCATGTGGCCTGTGTTTGTGATGAGATTCTCTATATGTTTTGAGTAGAATAATTGAGTTCTAGGTATTTGTTGGAGGAATGGTAGATTGCATGTGCCAGAGTTTACATTCTGACTGTTGAATTTGACTGATTGTTAAATTTGGATCGAAGACTAATCTTGAATGTTTTGGATTATCTTGTTTAATGTGATTTTGTAGAGTTGAGGTTGTGTACAATGTGATTTCAATTGGGTAGATATATTTCCTTACTCAACTTTATTGAATTTTGATGTCCGCCTCTTGAATGGTTGATTCTAATGATGCGATTTTCTATTCATTGTCGTGTCTGGGGTTTGATTACCGCTTTCCATTGAGGGTTGTTAACTCTCCCTAATTGTCTGAGAGATGGGTTATTTGCCTCCTTATAAGGTTTTGAGCAATCCTCACCTCATGAGCTAGCTTTTGGGCTGGTATGATCCCGTTTCTAATCATGGTATTGGAGCCAATCCAAGCCAAGATCTTCCCTGTTATTGTTTGTCCCTATGTTGGACCCCCATATTATGTTTTCCACCTTCAAGTGCAGGGTGTCAAGTCTTTGAGACTTTGACATTTGTTGAGTAAGGTTATTTGTCTCCTTATATGGTATTGCGCAATCCTCATCTTGTGAGCTAGCTTTTGTGGTTGAGTTATACACCTTCCGGTCCATTTCTTAACAAAGGCGATTCTCTAATCTTTTGGGTTTACTGAGAAATTCAATGGCAAGCTATAAGATTGTATCAGTATTTGTTTATGCAGACCTGATCCAAAAAAAAAAGTAATTGTTTATGCATAGTTTGTTTATGGTAAAAAATGAGGAAGGTTATGTGTGCATCTTAGTTTTTGCATGCGCCTCTGCTTTCAGAAAGGTACCTGGAGATCGTAGTTGATTTTCCTCTGCTTTCAGAAAGGTAGCTGGAGATCGTAGTTTGATTTTACGCTTGCTCCCCGTGTTCTGTTATTGGTTATGAAAGATATTTTGGGCAGCTTTGATGTTGTTGGTTATTCATGTTCTTCTTTTCTGCTTCAGACAATAGTTTGATATTATTAGTTACTCTTTCTACCCTTGCCACAGCTACTCGAATTTTGTGAACTAATTGAAACAGTTTCTAGATGGTGGGTGCATGATGGCTGCTCTCAGGAATGAGTTTCTTTTCATCCTTAAATGCGTTTCTCTTACTCTTTTATTTTGTTCTCAGGACTCACCTGTCTTCAGTTATATCAGCAACCTCTCTCCCATACAACCTGTCAAGGCCGCTCCTGTTGTGCAAGGTTTCCCAGGGCTGAATTCTCCTCCTCTTTTATTTACCTCACCTCGAGTTAGTGCACATAGTCGATTGAGAAGGTGTTATAACTTATAAGACTGTCTTTAAGAGCCTTCTTATTTATGATGCTGATAAAAATATGCTATTCATTCCCGTCAGGCGAAAACTAACTATTTCAGAACCTTAAACTTATCTCAGGAGCCAGTTTCCTCAACTATCCAGTGAAGCGTTTTCTGGGAAGAATGAGGATTATAACAATGCTATCACAGATTCAGATGGCAATGGAGTATCTGTTTCTCAATTGAGAAGTGAACTAAGCCCTTCTGTTCAGAAAGTATCTTATAATAATATCTCTGTGCCTGATGAAAGTGGGAGTCTCATAAGATGTGTGGATGAGTACTTAGTTGATGTTTCAAATTCAGAGTCTGCTAATCCTTCAAATTCAACTAATCCCAGCCCAAAAGTAGCTGATAATATTCCTCAATCACCAAATAGTGCAGCAGAATCTGTTGCTGATTTTGCAAGTAAGGATGCAAGAAAAGACGAGATTCCAGAAGATGCTGCCCTTGTTGTAGAGCAAGCTGAAGAGGAGAATAAGGGAAAGTCCTCATCTGATCAGAAAGATAATGGGATTTTCAGTACCAGTACTGATTCTGATCTGCCATCTCCTGATTTATGCACAAAGATTGAGCCTGACTTGCCTGCTGATAATTCATTGCATTATCATTATAGTGACCGTCAGATATCTCAGGTAATACCGTTTCTTTCTATTTGATTTTTGTAGGAACTCATGTTATATGAGCTATTTATGTCATTTCAATTTTTTTTTGAATTGCAGCTTTCAAGTGCTGACCACGCTATGTTGGATGAGGCTTCTGATATACAGACCAAACCATTGGAGACTGCAAATGATTGCAGAAACGATAATGATAAGATTAACTCAATGTCAAGTGCACCAGATGAATGCATTATGCAGCATGATTCTCAAACCAAGGTGTGAGATATTCATGTTCTGTTACTATTGCCCAAAATTGAATCAACATTGACAATTATGCAAATTCAGTGATATATAGGGAAAACTAATGTAAATCCTCTTGCAACTCACAACATTCTTATGTTCGTCAACGTGCTTGCTAAACATTTTTAATGGTCATTGGCCCATATCAAAGTGCTCGTTGCGTACCTTGTCTTTTCACTTCTGCTCAGTTTATTTGAGTCTTGCGATTCTTTCAATTTTACTACAAGTCACTTAAACATCAATAGCTTATTATCATCATTTCAGAATATGAAATGAGACATAGTTTTGTACTAATGATTGAGGTTTAAAATCATGAAGAACTTAACATTATCCTTCTTTTATAATCGAGAAATACCTCATGCGATAGCTGGCCCAACTTCAGTTGGTCTGCAGGTACAAACCTTGAGACCACAAATATTCTCTTAAAAGAAGGTATTCACGCTTGAATGGCGGTTCAAGATCAGTCTCATGAAAACCTTATATTCTCTTAGGATTCTGGAGTATGGGCCCACCTCTCTACCTTGCTCCAACTTAAATACTAGGGTTCAGTTAACGGCAGGGTTTGAACTCGTTACATATGCCCTAGCCACTGAACCAAAGCCCTGGGGGCTCGTTATTGTCTCTACTTTAGACCCACTTCCATTTAAATGAGGTAAAGCTTCAGCTCCTAATACCCCTTTCCCTCTAACTTGGTACCTGATTTAGAATGGAGGTACCATTCATTTTTCTCCCCTCCATCTGGATTGTTGTTACTCAAGATAGCGGAAGTTATACCTACAGACTACATGCTGTGACTGAAACTTCTCAGTATTGCGGGATCTGCTATCTATCCTTTTGCCTAAACTCTTGAAAGGCGTGTTGGTGCCATTGAATAGTAATTTACAATAAGTATGAAGTCTGGCCTAAGAGACAGGTGGAAAGAGTTTATCTTTTTGTTGGTAAATGCTACCTCGTGCCAAGGCTTTTGTCATAGAATATCTGTATGCCTCCATTTTCTCCTTTCTCATATGCCATCCAGTTGGTTTATTATCCCACCGACATGACAGGATAATTTGACTGTTGCCCCTGCTATATCCCACCGACATGACAGGATAATTTGACTGTTGCCCCTGCTAACAAGCAAAAACACATGCAACCTCATCTCACTGTCCATAAGCACCTGTTTGAAGCTATGCAAATGGTTTCTGAAAATTCTGCTGATGTCCCTGTTTAATTCTCTTGATTCGGTGACTTTATGTTAAAGGCAAGCACAGAAAATCCATGTTGCTTTTGAAACAATAGTATAAGGAACTTACAAATCTTTATGACACTATTGCGTTTGATCATGATAAATGATCATACAGTTACGGCCTAAATGATTAGAAAAAAAAATGTAGGCTGGTCAACATCAAAGCGGAATACGTAGGCGTTGTCTCCAATTTGAAGATGCTCGAAGGAAGATATCACCAACTAGCTTGGGTTTACAGAACACTTCAGGTGTTGTGAGCTGCTCAATACCACCAGTCAGTCCTGCTGTCATAGAGGTCGTAGCATCAGTTTCATCAAATAGATCATCAACTGCAAGCTATAGGCCATCTACCCAACTGACATCTTCTTCTGACAATTTTGAAAGCTTTGCTGTTAAAGTTCCCAAGCCATCTGGTATTGGCTTGCACTTAAATAGTATAGCTATGCAAGCTGGTTCTCGTGCAACTGTAAGCGTGAAATCAGCTGAGAGGGGTAACTTGAGCATACCTGGGAAGAAGTTGACGTCCATGATGAGCTGTCGCCCTTCTGGGAACTTAAAGGGTTGCTCGATATCTTCAAATGTGGTTGGGAGCCATTTGACTAGCGGTGACAATGATGGTGAACATGAAAGTTATGGGACGAATGCAGAAAGTGCTGCCTCTTTGCATCTTAGTGATGCAAAACCTTTAAACAATACTGTGCTCTTGAAGCCAACGGACCATACTACAAATCACAAAAGGAAGTCTAGTTCCGAATATATCGACAACCCTATGAATTACAATCAGTCTAGCCCCAAAAAGAAAAGGCAAGTCTGCTTGTTATATCTCCAAATTAAGTAGCTTAATATGTCCAATTACTTTTTCACAGAATTGTATGTTTGTGTAATTCAGGAAGAAACCCTCAGATGGCTATGATGATGATGGCTGCAAAAGATGCAATTGTAAGAAGAGTAAATGCTTGAAACTGTAAGTTGTTTAAAATTTTTGCATTGCTGATCTTTAACATCTATTACATGTCTGCTGAATTTTGTTTATATTCAGTTATTGTGATTGCTTTGCTGCTGGAATATATTGTGCGGGGTCCTGTGCTTGTCAAGGTTGCTTCAACAGACTTGAATATGAAGACACGGTTAATGATGTGCGGCAACAAATCCAATCTCGGAATCCCCTGGCATTTTGTCCGAAAATTGTGCAGCATCCCACTGATTCCCCTGCGAGTATTCTTGGGGTATTCAACTCTTCCGAGAGCTTCTTTTATTCAGGAAGCTCAATCTCCTCACAATTGACATATCTACTTGCAATTTTACAGGTGGAAGGAGCAAGTTTTACGCCTCCCTCTGCAAGGCACAAAAGAGGTTGTAGCTGCAAGAAGTCAATGTGTTTGAAAAAGTACTGCGAGTGCTATCAGGTACATTTCTTTCACATACCATGCGCTCTAATTCTTTGCTTTTTCTCAATTATCTAAGTTGTTTTTCCTTCTTTTATCTTAACAGGCTAATGTTGGATGTTCCAGTGGATGCCGTTGTGAAGGATGTAAAAATGTCTATGGTCTGAAGGAAGGTATTAGCTACATAACTTTTCCTGCTAACTTGCTGAGTTAAGAGTATCTTTCCTACAAGAAAAGAACAGCCTAGCATCTTAAGTAGAAGATTATCTTTCCCTGTGCTTTTGACTGTCGTTACTCATATTTTTGTTGGTGGTTATTTGTATGTATTGCAGTGTAGGGATTCCCAATAGGTACATGAAATGACTAATTTTTTTTATATCAAGGGATAGTATTAGCAAGTAGGTACCAGACTGCTTTCTTTAATGGTAGAATCTATTTCTATCACAATATAATGCTTTGAGGTTTCTGAGATAACTATAGTATTTGACAAGTCTAAATGTTAACATATGCTTTAATGTGCTTGTCTCCCAGTAAATGATCCATTGTGAAAACTGACCATAGTAGTTAACTCTAAATATAAAATATGTTTTAATGGGTTTTTCTCTTAGGAAGTGGTCAATGACAGACAACAGATTTTTTTTGTCTGATGAGAACAAGATATGTTGCTCTAGACTTCCCAAATATGGATAATACCAAATACTTGAGCTTGGCTGGTCTTACCCTTTTCTCATTGATACAAGCCCCTGTCATCAAGTCAGGTCTGCTTATATAAGCTTAAGCGAAGTCACTCTTTTGTTGGTTCAGTCTAAGTGAAATATGTGTGACAATGAACATAGGATGCTGTATGTGATAAAAAGGCGAGTATATCATACGTAGCACAAATATGCAGGCTAAACATGGTGGCTCATTTTCTCTTCCTCTCTACTCAGAACTATGAAATGCATTTCCTCGACGTTGTATCTCAATGCAATTCGTAGAATTAGGTCTAACTAAGAGATAATTTGGAGTTTCAACTAATTCCATCCGTCAAGGAAACAAGTGCATTCCTATCCCCCGATAAGCTCACAACTATGGTCAACTTGGTGAAGTTGACAACAAATTAAGCTGGTTCTCTTGTAAATTCAGTAATGAGGTTTTGGCTATACTAAAGTTCTTGATGATGTACTAGTTCATTGATGAATCTGATATAACTTAAGTTGGAGCAGTTGCGGACAGAGCCAAGGTTGTCACCTTTTCTCCTCACCTCTCCTTTCTAACCATGGACCTGCCTCATTAGCCTTCCCAGCCTGGCCTTGAAAGCGTGAGAATAGTATACTAACCAGACAAGAGGAATTTTTCTATGTAAAACATGTACTTGTTTGAGCAAATTTGAATAATCGGGCAAGGGCTGCCCCCTCTTCACCTCTCCTCTTATTACTCTAATTTTCTCTTTCTATTGTTTCTGGCCTAGATTTGGTACAAAATGCTGAAACATTAGCCTGGTTGGAGCTGTCCTTGAAAAAACATGCTTGCTTTGCCCATACAATCCAATTCTGAAGTTAGAGACATTCATATAGTATTTACTCTATATTCCTTGGTTTCCAAAGTTCCTCACAGTCTGACCTTAGCTTTTATTCTCGCTCTCTCTCTCTAGTTCTCTTTCTTCAACCCAAAAATGAGTAGCTAAACTTTTTAAATGTGGAATAACATTTCCTTATTCAGACTAAACAAGAGAAAAAGAATTTTTATACTTCTGAAAGATAGTGTTAGTACCGCACCGTTCTCCATGTTGACAATGTGTTGTTTGGCGGTGATATGATTCCTTTCAGAAAAAAGAATCACAGTGATGTGATCAAGAGCGCGCTTGAGCTGCCTTATATTCTCTTTTCTTGGCCATTATGCTGTCCATTCTTTTTCTTTCTGTTCTTTATGTGTTTTTCTTTCTTTCTTTTTGTGTGTTTAGAATACGGTAAAGATTTGGTGAAAAAACATTGCATCACTGAGAGATTGGAGAAGTCAGTTGAGGAAAAGGTGGAAATGGTGACAGCTACAAGTGGGTTATTGCAAATTGATCGAAGAAATCAATGCAACTTAACTCCTCCGACACCTTCATTCGAGTGCTCAAAGTAAGATCTTTGTGACTTCTATTGCTCCATCAGTTCAAACTATCCTGACTACTCAATTGATACGATTTTCTTATTTCTACTTTTGACAAATGATTTTCTTATTTTCCTTCTTACTATTGATACCTTTATGCAACTCTAGCCGTGGGAAGAATGCATCTAAATCTTGGTTTACTTCTGGAAGATACCTTTCTTCACCTGAATCTGGTCAAGCTATTTATGGGCTGTCCCCAGCATCTCCTACAAGTTCTAAGAATCATGACATAGACCAGGAAACTACTGGTGATATTATGGATCTTGTTACCTTCGATCAGGAGTTTAATTATGGCAATGCAAAATTAGCAAATGAATTCTCACCAGGGTTTCATGTGACTGGCAATATGGACGATCTTTTGGCGCTACCAAAGTCACAAGATTTAGCAAGTAATACAGGTGGTCAACTGATTCCTCAAACTGCCCATTTCCAATCAACGTGGCCGCTATCCTGGCGTGACTCACCGATAACCCCTATGAACCAATTTGATGGGAGTGGGATGAATGCTCTGGAATTACTAAACTCTGGTAAGAAGCCGTATGCAATGGAAGATGACACACCGGAAATACTAAAGGACTCTTCTATGCCACAAACTGGTGTGAAAGTAAGCTCCCCAAATAAGAAGCGTATTTCTCCACCTAATCGTCATTTGAATGAGCTTGGTTCTAGCTCATCTGGAGGAGGCTTAAAAACTGGCCGGAAGTTCATATTGCGAGCTGTTCCTTCTTTCCCACCACTCACCCCATGTATCGATTCCAAAAATGTTGCCATCCATAGTGCGGACAATTCTCAAAAGGGTAGCAGCGGCAAGTAACAAATACTACAAAACTGCTAGCTAATGAGCTGGGTTAGTTATTTCGGTGTTTACTTTGACGCACTGAAACTTGAGCAAAATTCTCACTGGAAGGCTTCATTCAATGGGCGCATAAGCATCAAATTCATGAAGATTAATTAGTCAAAAAACTAAGTTTGTTTGATAAAAGAACAAGAGACGTTTCTAAGATATGAACATCCTTGCATGAATAATGTTATCTTAGAGGAAAACCATGGTGCAGCTTGATTTCACAGTCCGCACTGTGAAGATGGGAGAGAAATCCATAGATTCCTTTGCCTTCATATAAGGAACTCTATGATCTCCTTTGACACCCTATATTTCAGATAAAAAATGAACAAAATTTAAGTATTAGTCGCTGCTGCTTATCATGTAGAGGAAATACTGTGTTACTTTGAACTAGAATTCAGGTTCTTTGCTTGGCCTATTTGCTGCCAAGTACAATAATTGCTTTTAGTTAAGACTCATTTATTTGATGGCAAAAGAAGCATTGTACTTCATATGAAAGAAGAGTGCTTACAATTTCCTTCGGTGCTACTCCCGATGTCCCAATCTATGTGAATGCATTCGGATTAACAGAGTCAAACTAGTTGTTCTTTGATTATAATTTTTCATGTCTTTCAAGTGTTTTGAATCATTAATTATTGTGACTTATACTACTTATTACGTAGTTTACAAATATATAAATTTTATTTCGAAAATTTTTATGTTTAAATATCCAGTAAAAAGTTTGAATCTACAAAAGTAAAGTGTTACAAAAATTGGGACAGGCGAAATACTTAATTTTGTATCTCTTTGCTTTTCCATATCTCTTGTCAATGGCCTTTCTTCTTTACCCAAAAGCCATCATTGGTAGCTTAACTTTAAATTCATAAGACATCTTTTTAATCTTGGATAGTATTAAACCGTTTTATGACTGTATTTTTTTTTAAAAAAAAATAGCAGAGAGTGAGTGGCTAGCTTGGTGAGTAATATTACTTAAATATAATCGTTTTAATTAGCGACATGTCAGAAAATATGCTAGTACATTAAACAGAAAATATCATAAGAATGCTTTTTCAGAAACAATAAACAATAATCAGTCTCATCATGTGTTTCTTGTTACGAAAATCAATTTAACAATTCGGTAGTAAACTCAATAAGCATTGTGTCATATCAAATCTTTATGTTTGGGAGGTTTCCAAGAAAGGATTATGTAATTTGTGTCACTATGAGGATCCCTTCGTAAGAGGAGCCAAATATAACCGTAGGTCCCTACTCGAGGGAAAACAGTAACCGTATACTAGTTTTACCTTCCCACTAGCGAGGACTATAACTACAATCTGTAATCTGTATGTACAAGGTGTATCAGGTCTAACGAACCGCTATAGAATCCTTCCAAGTCTCCTGCTATTTATACTTTTCCTTGTAAACAGTAATTATTCATACGAAAGCATTTTTAAAATAGTACAGGGCATTTCAATTCTTACCAAATCATGTAATCCCATTTCAATAACGATAATCATATCTCAAGTAACAACAAAATATGCCTAGTAACAGTGGCAATTTCAAACATTCGAAAACACATTTTATTTTCAAAATCATGTATAAACTATGCAGGTTATGAAATATAAATTACGGTCAGATTACTACTTATAGTATCGTGCAGGAAAACCAAACGCATCACCTCGAGGACTTTGTTCCACTTCTTCAACTACCTACTTGTAACAAAATTAATCTATGTATTAACTTCATGAATTACCAACATAATTGGCCCATCCTTGTCACCTTTAATTAATTCCCTTGTTTTCATTCCTATGAAGTATGACTTTTTTTTTGCTAACTAAACAATCTTATTTACCAAGTAATATTTACATATTAGTTCTCTCTATAGCATGATCTGGATATTAGTCGCAGATTTAGCTATCCTTTCTTTTCCCGCTATTCTTACCTACTATAACTACCTTTTTACATATCCAGATGAACAATAGGATAGTAGTTTAACTCTAGTAGCCTTCCCTTCAATCGTTGCTTCAAGTTCCCTCGACAATGTATTCCATACATTAGTAGTCGAGTGATTGTTGTACCAATTCTCTGCTTTGTTTGAAAGATTCATGCATTACTCTCTTGCCAGTTGATGTATATGCTGGTAGCTAGTGCCATCCTGAAGATTTTAGCTGTTGACTTTCTTCCTTTGTAGTGTTATTCAGCTCGCTCGAACAAGTACGAGTCTCATCAGGAACTATCACCTCGCGTGCTCTAATTAACAAAATACTCGCTCGCGTCAACTGCTGTCTTTATATAAAAAAATTGCAGGGAGTGAGTAGCTAGCTTAGTGAGTAATAATACTTAAACACAATCATTTTAATTGGGGACAAGTCAGAAAACATGCTAAAACATTAAACAGAAAATATCATAAGAATGCTCTTTCAGAAACAATAAACAATAGTTAGTCTCATCATGTGTTTCCTGTAACAGAAATCAATTTAACAGTTCGGCAGTAACACGGTAAGCACTGTGTCATATCAAATCTTTATGCTTTGGAGGTTTCCAAGAAAGGATTATATAATCTGTGTCACTAGGAGGACCCCTTCATAAGAGGAGCCAAATATAACTGTAGGTCCCTATT
>JASVEL010004842.1:0-45928 GCA_032618575.1 Nicotiana noctiflora
GAAAACTATTTGCTATTTGCTATTGTATTCACTCTGAATTTTTCTCTTGAAAAAACAGCCTAAGAATAATTTCAGAAGCCCCCAATTCACTCTTTTCAGGAGGTATTTATAGGAGGGGAATGGGCTGATGACTTGGGGAAAAAGTTTGGGATTAAACCCCACTTCTCCCCCTCTTAAAATTACTAAACTTACACTTAAGCCCAGGATTCTGTTATCAAAACCCTTCCAGCATGTGCTGGAAGGTTCTAAAGATTCCTTTTTGGGGCCTTTTACCAATGTAACCTTGGGAGTTAAAGAATTTTACAGATTTGCCTTTTTAAGGAAACCATTATACCCTTAAACTTCTGCAAAATTGCAGAAATCAGGGGTACAAATGACTCCCTTAACCCCACATGGTTCAAACTATTTACCTATTTACCTTTTTGGCTTCCTTTTATGCCCCTAGGGACACTGCTGAATTACCCGACCTACCTAGGTCAGGTTTTCAGCACTTTTAGACTTATTTAACCTATGGCCAGTCCTTGCATTGGTATTTAAGGACTGGCCAGTTCTACAATTTAGAACTTAGCCTCTTTTTATTTCATTTTCAGTTAATTAACCCTATTTAATTCATTTTAAAACTAATTGCAGGACTAGCCTACTTTATTATTGTATTTACCCTATTTAAAACTTAGCCAATCTCAAGTTGAGACTTGGCTTGGGTAATTAAACCCATTTGCTGAACACAATTGGGCCCAAAGCCTTTGCAGGCTTGGCCACTTGTGGTTCAGGGCTCAAAAAGAGCCTGGGCAAGTCTGAATTTGCAGACTTAGCCAATCTTTTGCATAATTGACCTATTCAATTTCTTTTAAAACTGATTGCAGAATTAGTCTGCTTTATTGTTACACTTAGCCTATTTAAATTTTAGCCAGTCTCAAGTTGAGACTTGGCTTGGGTAATTAAACCCATTTGTTGAACACAATTGGGAACATACTGGGTAGTTGTTGTTGTTGTTGTTGTTGTTGAACACAATTGGGCCCAAAGCCTTTGCAGGCTTGGCCACTTAAGGTTCAGGGCTCAAAAAGAGCCTGGGCAAGTCTGAATTTGCACACTTACCCAATCTTTGGAAATCCCAGCCTTTAAACTGATCACGGGCCGTGCTAAAGTCTTTGCAGACTTAGCCACCTGAGATTCAGGGCTCAAATGAGCCTTGGTGAGCCTACCTTTGCAAACTTAACCTATTTTGCACAACTAGCCCTTTTGAGGTGGACCAGTATGTTTGGACCTTGTAGAGTTGGTCAATTTGCAAAATTGACCACTCTTGGTCACTTATTTAACATGTAGCCTATTTTTTGTTATTTTCAGTTTTAGCCTATTTCAAAACTAGCCATTTTCATGGGATCTAACTCTAACAGCTATAACCAATCCCTTAAAGTTGATCAGTGTTAATCAAATAACCATACCAATAAGAACTACTAAAAACTCAGTTATTTCAACATACAATTGCACACATAACCACATGAAACCAAATATTGTTCATTAATCAATTAAAACTCATAAGGGAAGTTTGATAATGTTGAATCTTAACTAATCAACTCACATAACCCAATTTCATGTAGCAAAGTGTCAATTAATACCAATCAGACTTAGTTACAACCAATTCACGTCAGATGATACATTGAAAACCCCTCAAAACCTTTAAGGTTCATGGGCATAGACATGTATAGAAGCTAAACTCTCACAAACAGTTAATAAGAAAAATTAAACATGGATTATTTTAGACATAAGAGCAATGGACCTTGACAGAATAATATAAGAATGGTAATCAGAACCCACTTTCAAGTATTAACCCTAGCTTGATATATACATGTGATAGATAAGATGGAGATAAAGAAAAGAAAAGACATGAAGAAGCAGTGAAGAAGAATCCTACATCTATCATGTGAAGTAACAGAAGAGAGAAACATAATCACTAAGCCAAGATTAGCATGCCTACTCAGCAGATGAAAGCACATAAGAGGTGATATAGACATGAAATTTGACTAGACTTGCACTAGAACAAACAGAAGGGATGTTGAAAGCCAACAAATAAGAAAACCCTAAATATAATTAAGGGTGATGAAGAAACAGGGTAATCTTTACGAATAGAGAAGCAAACCACAAGATAACCCTAATGAAAGACAACGGCTAAGATACTGCAAAACTAACAAAACAACTTAATACAAAAAAGAATGAGAGTCAAAATAGTATTAGAACTTAAACATGCAGAGCAACATAGTCAAACTGTAGAAAACCAACAGATCAGGAGTCACAGTACACAGAAGATGAAGAAGAAAAGGCGAAATCAAGATAGATCTTGTAAGCCAGAGAAACAAAACAATCAAAACAGAAAAAGCATGAAAATGAACATGATGAAGAAAAACCCTAATACTAACAGAAGATAAAGAAGAACAAGGATATCAAGGTCGAATCTTCAAAATAGAGAAACAAACAAAATCCAGACAATGAAAACAGAAGAAAAATATGAAAATAAACAGGCGAAAGAAAGCAATAAAACACAGAAGGGTAAGGGGGACTTAGCGGGGTCTGTCCCCCAAGCTTTCCCCTTTTATTTTGTTTCACAACTTTTTTCTCGGACTTTTGTTCTCTTTTTTTTCGTTTTTCTCATTTTTCTTTCTGTTTTTTCTGGTTTTAGACTTCAAGACGAAGGCTTTAGGGCTCCTAGTTGCAGAGGGGTGTTTGGGGAAGGTAAAAGGCTAGATCTTGATTGGGGTTGGGTTTTGAGTCGCCGGAGTTAGGTTTCCGGCGACCCTTTTTGGGATTTTCGAGGGGCTCTGGGAACATTCGAGGGATTTCAAGGCTATAGGGGTGTAGATCGGACCAAGGCAGTCCTTTTGGCGTTGGTTTGGAGAAGGGTTTCATACTTTGGTGGTCACCGGTGGTAGGTTCCGATGACCGGAGTTTGGAGACGAAAGGTCTGTTTTGAGGCTTGGTCGAAGAAGAAGAAGAAGAAGAAATGGGGTAAAGGGGATGGTCGGAGACCACCGTGGAGGGTGATGGCCTCCATGGCCGGTAGGGTTTCAGAGAAGAGGTGAAGAAGGAGATGAAGGTGAAGAAGAAAGTGGATTTGGGCGGCTAGGGTTTGGGGGAATTGAAAATAGCTGGTCTCAACCAGACCAATGCCTTATATAGTCGGGGAGGTTGAGGTGATCTTGGCCGTTGGTTTGATAAAGATCAACGGCCACCAATTGCGTTACTAAAGCGGCGTCGTTTTATTACAAATGAAGCCCAGGCTGTTGACCATTAGATCAATCCAAACGAACGGCTCAGATTTGATCTCACAATTCATTTAATTAATTAATTCCACTAATTGTCTGAGCCGTTGGATTTGTCATGATGAACGGCTGAGATCATTTGCTTCTTAATGAACTGGACCTGTTTCCTTTGGTCTTAGGGACTGGGCCGGCCATTCGGGTCATATTTGGCCCAGTCTCATTATACTATGTATTTTTGTATTTTTTCTAGTTATTTTAATTATTAAAACACCCTCTTTTATATTTTTTTTTCTTTTCTTTTATGAATTATTAGAAAAACTTAATTTCCTACTTACACTAATTATCTAATATTTTTTGCAATTTTTCTACTATTTTTCCCTAATTTCTACTATTTAAAACTATTTTGATGATTTTATTTTAAAACTAATTAATTCAAACAAAGTAAGTACTTAACCTTTTTTTTTTTCTAATTTCCAATTATTCAAACACACAAAATGTAGCTAATTTCAACAAGGCATGCAATTGCACTCAAAAATATATTTATTTTAATTTTGGAATTGTTTGCCCGGTGCAAAAATCATGTGCTCACAACTTACACATGTGGCATATTTTTATTGGCTTTCTAATTTGACTTGCCATGCTTTGTCATTTTGACACGTGGCATGACCCTATTGGCTCTCCCGTTTGAAATGGCATGACACCAAACAGGGTCTCTAGGAAGATGATATCTTGGGCTTAATAAAGTGGGCTCATCACTTGTAGGCCAGTCTATATTTTTGGGACTTAAATAAATAATCCAATTATATTAGCTGAAAATATTTATTGTGATTTTTACCTAGCTATACTATAATAGAAACCTTTTTAACATCTTTATTTAAGTTCCTTATTTATTACTTTGTATATCTGTCACACCTCCTCTTTACACACCTACCCCAAAGGATATGTATAAGGAAGTTTTTCCAATTAAACTGACATTATTCAAAATGGGATTATTTATGTATTTTAGAGTCGACACTTAGGATAGGTTTGGCTTTTGGTGTCCCAAGTCACCGGTTTATCTTGAATCTCAAATCGAGGAAACTTTTTGACTTTCCAAGTGAAGTTTGCGAGCCAAAAATTCTGAATAAGGAATTATGTTGACCCGGGGGAAGGTGTTAGGCACCCCTGAATCCTGTGGTTCTAACACGATCGCTTATACTATTATAAATGACCTAATATCTGATTTTTAAACATGTTCATCCTATAGTGCAATTTTAAAATAATTTAGCGCTTTTTATTAATTTTTAAGGAATATTGAACGTCGTTTAAAATGTATTTTTGGATCACGTCACATGAATGCACCCGGATCCTCAAACTTTTTATTCAACATTTTGGGATTTGGATTTGGGTTACAAGAAATGCACACCCGAAATCAGGAAGGTAGATTTATTAAAATGCATGCCTAAAGCAACTAGATAACTTTGCAGGAGGCCATGAAAATTCGCAAAATGTCACATCCCGATTTCTAAGTATTTTTATGTAAGCAATTAAAGAGGGCCACGCAATTTATAAATTTTGTTTGGCGCGGCGCACCTCGTTTTATTTTTTAAAAGCCATCCTAAAAGGAACTATTATTCTCTACTAAGGATTATCTCTAAAAATTTAATTAATTAACATTATGAATCAATTACCATTTAAGGCATTCGAGAAAGTTCGGGACTCAAGATCAAGTCCAAACTTAAATAAGGGGATCTCTGCTATAGAGAACGCCCTTAACTCAAGTCTGCTACCTAACTTGAAAGGCACAAAGCGTATATTTTAAATTGAGCCAATAACTTTAAAAAGACTTCAGGCCTTTAGCATATTGGTCTTCAAGAACAAACCCAGGCATGGCGAATTTTCGGTCAGATTTTTAAGGAGCTGCCCAATCATGGGCCTTTGTGTAGACCCAAATGGAAAGTGAAATGGAATTAGGACCTTGAATCGAGACCACCACGGTCTGAAAACTTACAATACTAACTGATGTAATAAGCTGAGAATATTGGGGCCTATTATTGTATAACTGGGTCTGAAAGAGGGGCACAATATTTAGTATTTGGACTTATGAAGTTGTCTGTGTGCAAGGCATCATTTGGAAAAAACTAATTACTATATTTGGGCCTTTAATAGGCATAATTCATGCATCTGGACATTTCATTGTTGCCCAAATATGGTAACTGGACTTTGAATTTTTTTGGTATCATTTTTTTTTTTGAGTTCTAAATTATTTCGGTAAATAACTATTTTCAGGAGTTGAAACGATTTAACCTAACCACAACAATTCAACAAACACAGTAATTAAACGATTTAAACTTACTGAAATATGTAAACAACTAAACTATTAAACTATTCATAATCTTATTTTAGGGTGATTAAAACGTTCTAGAACAACTAAACAACATTAAAGCATATTTCCTGGATTGTATATGTGTCAAAGCGGGCAAGTAAATGCTTCAGTTTGCAAGCTGATTTTAAATCTTAAATTCATGCTTGTATCTAGATTGTGTATATCCTTATGAAACACATTCTCAGTGTCACGACCCCAAACCCGATTGTGATGGAGCCCAACACAACTGCTAGGCAAGGCTGACCAATTATACTCTCAACCCGAGCATAGAGCTCAAAATCATTTATTTAAAAGTTATCAAAGTGAAGAAAACCAGAATATAGCTTATAGATAGAAAACAACCCGAATAACATCAAATACAGAGCAACCTCCCAAAGACCTGGGGGTCATGAGTCTAGAGCCTCTACTAGAATAGCATAATAATACTATAATACAACATAGTCTGAATGTGCGTGAAAAAGTCAAATAACAGGAAATAGTATAGGAGTCGGGTCTTGCGAACGCCATGCAGCTACCTCGACAACTCCAAATGATATCCCTGAAGAACAGTAGTAAGCTCAGCTAGCTCCTGAAGTACCTAGATCTGCACACATGGTGCATGGAGTAAAGTGAGTACTTCTAACTCAGCGGTAATAGAAATGTATAATGACATTGAAGGTAAGAAATTCCAATATACAAAAAAGTAAAGCTACAATAGTATTTCTACATATTTAACAGTGTAACATCAACAAGTATTAATAGATAGAGCAGGTAAGAATCAATGCATGAATGCAATGCAAATGCACATGACCGCTACGGCGCACAGCCCGATATATTTGGGTACTCGTGCTCACTGTGAGAGTTCAGACTCCGGAGGGGCTCCTACAGCCCAAGAGCAATATCATAGTACCATACGCTGCGGCATATAGCCCAATCCACTATCAGTCAAGCTATATACATACAAGCCACACAGGCATAATCAAATTTACCATTTTTTGTTCCGTTTATCAGTAATTAAAAAATTAGGTGTTCAAAACCTCAGAATTTTGCTAGTCATTTCTAGACAGTGTTTAGCTCAAGATTGATATCATAAAAACATGCTATAAATTATAGAAATAGTGATAACAATCCCTACGGTGTAAGGCCCCATAAAATTTTGTGCTTAAAACCTAGCAGCTCATAGTGTCGAGCTCGTCGCGGTTCGGACCATTGGTAGTGGTTTAAGCTTTAAAAATCAAAAGAATCAATTTTTCCAAAAATTGTTATTTCTGCAGTCAAGAATGCGGTCGCAGATTGGCTATGCGGACCGTATTCCTACCGCAGAGTGTATCATAAGGTTTGCCAAATTGATGTTAGAAATCACGTGCTCACAGCTGCCCCTCTTCGCTCGGAGACACGAAGGATTTTCGAGCAAAGATAAATGAGCAATTATGAGAGATTTTTGCCTTCTTGGCACTCCATGGGAAGCAATTTTGAGAAATGTCTAATCGAACCTTGCTTCAGAGGTTGCCTACATATCCTTGGCTATAAAGGAATCGGGTCAGAGTAGTTCTGGAAGTTTTGGTAACTGGAACTACCAGGAGCTATGATTTCACTATTATTCCTGCTACTACTGCTTGCTGACCTCCATATTACACCAAAATAAAAATCAAAGCTAAGCTAGCTATGCCTATCAACTATGAGTTACAAGATTCCTATCGATAAATCTCTTGAAGTTTGATCTTGAGTCTTAGCTGATTTTGTTGTGGACTCCGATCTGAATCTTGATTCTTTCAAGTTGTATATATTGGTTCTTCTTTAAAATTGTGTCAAAGGGGGATAGGAAGAGCTTGTGACTTCAATCAAGTTTTGAGCAGTCCGCATCTGTGCTTACTTTAACATTTTGAACTTACTCTTTTTTGTTCTTTTTCTTCTTTTCTTTATTCTGAATTAAGCTCATTCCTTTGGTTATCTCAAACCCCTGTGGCTCGAGGTCAAACCTTCTCAGACACCAAAACAAACAAATGAACGAAATTTTCTGCCCCAGTTTTCACTAGGAGAATTTCGTATGTTATTTGCGACAAAGTCTGAACTCATTCTCTCTTTTTTCTTTTTTATTTTTCGTTTTCAAGAATTGTATTTATCTATGATGGAATAGAATAGGGAGTGGAGCCATGTTTCTAAAATGTCAACTCAGGGATTGGATCCCTAATGCTGATGCAAAATGACGAGAGAATTGAGGCCCTATGTCCAAAAGGCGCAATCAGGGATTGGAGCCCTAATATTGACAAAATGTAAAAAGCTCAACTCAGGGATTGGAGCTCTAATATTGGTAAAAAGGTAAATACTCAACTCAGGGATTGGAGTCCTAATGTTGGCTAAAGAGAAAAATGCTCAACTCAGGGATTCGAGCCCTAATATTGGCTAAAGAGAAAAATGCTCAATTCTGGGATTGGATCCCTAATGTTGGATAAAGGAAAAATGCTCAACTCAGGGATTGGAGCCCTAAAGTTAGCTAAAGGGAAAAACGCTCAACGTAGGGATTGGGGCCCTAATGTTAGCTAAAGGAAAAATGCTCAACTCAGGGATTGAAGCCCTAATGTTGGATAAATGGAAAAATACTCAACTCAGGGATTGGAGCCCTAATGTTGGCTAAAGGAAAAATGTTCAACTCAGAGATTGGAGCCCTAATATTGGCTAAAGGAAAAAAATGCTCAACTCAGGGATTGGATCCCTAGTGTTGGCTAAAGGGAATAATGCTCAACTCAAGGATTAGAGCCCTAATGTTGGCTAAAGGTAAAAACGTTCAACTCAGTGGTTGGAGCCCTAATGTTGGCTAACAGGGTACCTGGTTGATATTGAGAATTCTAAACTGACCTCTTTTGGGATTTTTCTTTTGTTGTCTCCTTTTACTTTTTTTCATTTTTAATAAGATGCGGGAAAGAACTTAGAGGAAACTTCCTTCTTGCATTGATTATTTACTGCAAAGCTATTTCAGCACTTGGGCGTTTCTTTTATTTTAGTTGCGTCTAGTCTTACGCGGTTGCCTGGATTGCACCTATTTCAATTTTCAAATAAAGAACAATTGTTAATTTGAAATGGTGGTTGGTTTTATGGCCTTGATTGCTTGATTTCGGCCTAGCTTTTGTCGAGACCCTCTGCTGTTTGTTGGTTTTGAAGATTATTCTCTCTTTCAAACCGCATGACTCAACTTTCAGGATTTGATAATGACTATCCCGCGTAGGGCTCTGCCTTTTCACTTTATTTACTCTTAGAACCATTGTCATTGTCTTTCTTTCCTCTTCCATATCTTTGCTTTGAAAGCATCAACAATCATAGCCAGTCGGGATTGGCTTGATGCACCCGCTAAGGTGGGGTACTTTCTTTCGCTTTTGCTAGGCAAAGCCCTGTAAAACCAATCATGTTACCTTTTCTTGGGACTAGTTTCGGAAACGGGGTTAAACCAAAAGGCATTCAAGGAAAAAGTAAGTAAAAGGCAAGAAGATGAGCTTAAAGAGAAGCGTCTCTTTCTGGGTAAAAGAAGGACTTATCTGGGGCGTGCATGCTAGCTTCAAATGGACATGACATGCTTCTTAGATTGGATGCCCGACCAGCACAAGCTTTCCCAACTTCTCGTAAACTCATTGACTCGTACTTCAAAACCAGAGAACCTTGCCACCACTCTTTCAGTGGTGGGAAATGTCTTTCTTTTTGGCTGATGGCACCCTTTGCAAGTTTTCACCAATAGGCCTCTCTTATTTCTCTTCTCACCGTCGCCCGATAGTACTCTTTATGAGCTTTCACTAAAAAGACTCTCATTTTCAGTTCTCTACTCACTATCGCCTTATGGTGCCCATAGGTTTTCACCTATAGGACTCTCTCATTTTATTTCTCTCAATCCGGATTGCATCAAATTCCAACAATGATATTTTTCAATTCCACGCCTTTGACAATTGATCGGAAGGACTTGGACAAGGTTTACGGTAAAAGAATTTTTGACGGAGTTACAACTTTGAAACTGTTTTGGTGAGCTTATGATCGAGCCATTATACATTTGCCCCAGTTTCACTTTTTGAGGGAATTGGAATTTTTGTTTTGGTGTGACTGAACCCCGAAGAGAGGTTGCTTATGTATCCTTTCAGAATCAAGTCAGACGTAGTTCATGGAAATATTTGTTTTGTTATTTTTGTTTTTTTTTCATTTTCATCATTTTTTTTTATTTTTTTTCAATAGTACTTCTGGGTTCCAATGAGGCTAATCAAAGAAGAGTAACCGACTCAAAGGGGTTTGCAAAGGGTTGAAAGTGTTTGGGTAGCGGGAATGAAAGCCTTCATCATCTCAACTGCACGCCTTCGTCATCTCAACTGCACAAAGTCATCGTCGCAGAAAGCCTAAACATAGTACATGTTTACTGCATCCGCATTCACAGCTACTTCGGGTCATTTCCTTTGATGTCTCCTAAATATAATGCTCCTCTTGGCAATATTTTTTAGATGATGTATGGACCCTTCCAATTAGGAGAAAATTTCCCTTTTGCTTCCTGGTGATACGGAAGAATGCGTCTTAACACAAGTTGTCCCACTTCAAAATTCCTAGGTCGTACTTTCTTGTTGTAAGCGCGGGCCATTCTTTGTTGGTACAACTGCCCATGACAAACTGCAGCCATCCATTTTTCGTCAATTAAAGATAATTGTTCCAGCCGAGTCTTGACCCACTCACTATCCTCAATCTCTGCTTCAACGATTATCCGGGGCGAAGGGATTTCTACCTCTACGGGTATAACAGCCCTGTCCATAAACCAAAAGGTATGGTGTAACTCCTATCGATGTGCACACTGTGGTGCTATATTCAAGTAATGCAAAAGGCATCTTTTCATGCTATTCTCTAGAGATTTGAATCATTTTTCTCAAAATCTTTTTGATGTTCTTGTTGGCTGCTTCCACTACACCATTGGTTTTTGGGCCGATAAGGAGTAGAGTTTCTATGTGTTATTTTGAATTGTTCGCATATTTCTTCCATCAATCGACTATTCAGGTTGGCAGTATTATCTGTGATGATGGTGTGAGCATGTAATTTTTTTCCTATATGATTCACTCCGACAGAATTCCAATAATTAGGTCTTTCTTTTAATTATCTGCAATTTTAGGGATTTTTGTAGGATTTTTATTTAATTATCTGTATTATTGCACATGTTTAAGTTAATTTAAGATGAAAAATACCAAAAATATCATGCATTTCATTTAGGATTTACTTTTATATTTTTAGGATTAATTAATTAATTAATTAATTATTCTATTAAAAAAATCACAAAAATAGCTCATTTTTACATTTTTTGTCCTTAATTTTAGTTTATTGATTTTTTACTTTTTATATAGTTTTAAGTAATGTATATAATGTTAAAATTAGTTTAATTTTACATTTTATATAATTTAGGAGTTTTTTTAATTAATTATCAGGCTTAATTATTTTTCTTTTTAAAAAAATAGAAAAATAGATTAAAAATATATAATAAAAGAACGAAAAAGGGTCAGACCTGCCCCTAACGTATTGACTCCGGTGTAAAAATGCCCTCCGTTAACCTATTTTGCAAATAATGTCCCTACCGTTAAAAATTTGGCATACTTATGCCCTTAAATCTAACAGCTAAATTATATTATATATAAACATATTTTTAATTCCACGTGGCCGAATCTGATTGGTTTTTCATTAAACCATGATCCAAATCGATTTTACCCAACTAAATTTACTGATCCGACCCAGCATACCAGATTTTACCCCCTCCCCCCAAATCAGACCACACTGGGTCATTTTCACCCGCTTTATCTTCTCTAAACAAAAAAGGCAAAATGGTCGGCGATTTTGGAGCTTGAGTTCTTGGGATTTTCCGCGATAATTTCTTACTGAAGTTGACGGATTGAAGTTGCTTAGTAAAGTTAAAGTCTTCTCTCCATTCAAGTAAGTATTTATTACTGATCTTTGCTTAGGGTTTCTTGAAATAAACACAAATCTTATTTCTTGTGATATTCTGTGATGTTTCAGTGTTGGCTTCAATGGTAGTACATGTCTTTATATTTTTTATTTTGCTGCATGTAGTCCCGCTTAGATTTTTCTAACATTTGCTTACTTTATTTGGATGGGGTTATTTTTTTCTGTCGATTTCAGTTGTTTATTCAATGACAACAGCAACAGGTGCACCAACAACAATGGCAATAACAATAACAGCACCAACAACAGCAGTACCAACAACAATGGCAACAACAATAGCTGCACCAACAACAGCAGCACCAGCAACTATGGCAACAACAACAGGTGCACCAGCAATACCAGAACTAGTACCATCAGTTGTTCTGGATGGTGACTATGACTCTGAAGACGGGGATGCAATCTCTGAAGATGATATTGAACAACCAGTTTTGAGGCCTAAGGTGATTTCTGAAGCAAATACTAGGCTTCAAAAGAAAAAGATGAGGCAAATGCCAACTGGTACAAGGAAGATTGCATTCAAGGGTGATGAATCTGGTGCCAATCTCCCTGCAAACTTGCCATATTCACCAAGGAAAGTCACTTGGAAAGGCAAAGCAGCAATGATATCAAGACAGCAACTATTGGCAGAAAAGGAGAAAAAAGTTGGTAAATTGAAGGCTAAGAAGATCAAGCTCTACGGACTTCAATGTTGTTTAATGACTATTTTAACTTAGGAAATAAAATTATATTTTTTTGATGACTGATTCATAGCTAATTCTGTACTATTTTGTGGTGAATTAGTTGTGAAATTTATATTGATTCACCCCAAAAATCTTTTGTTGGGCTTATATTAGGGTGAAAGTTGTATTGTTAAGTATGTTGTTGGCTAAATATAACTATGCCTTGTTATTAGGATGAAAGTTGTACTGTGTAAGTATTTTGTTGGAATCAATTTTGGAAGTTGTATTGTTAAGTATTGTTAAGTATGTTGTTGGCTATATATAACTATGCTTTGTTATTATGGTGAAAGTTATATTGTTAACTATTTTGTTGGAATTAAGGTCACAATTCAGTCCCTCTTTATTCTGTGATATCATAGTGTATAGTAGTTTTAAGCATACTGGTTTTGTTCGAACAAATTGGACAAGCTTCTTGGTCACTTCTCTTAATGGCATATACGACATCTCATTATGGTCGATCAGTAGGTCAAGTTGTCTCTTAAGAAATCACATTTCAGTAAAAATATCCACTGACCAAACTATACTCTTATCATATTACACCAACAAAATATTAAAGAAACACACATATTCCTCGATCTTCAAAATATTAAAGAAACACATACATTCCTGGATCTTTTAATAGATATGAACTGAATAACAATTAGCAAAATGGAAGACAAGTAAAAGATAGGAAATTGCAGCAAATTCCATTCACCATATTTGGACACTACTAACCAAAATACAACTTCTCTACATCATTTTGTAAGCCACAAATATAAAAAAAAACAGCCTATGACCATTTAATAAATTTTTTTCATTGCTTCAATTTCAACTCCAAATTTGAAACTTTCTCCTCCAATGCAGATACATTATTCAAATTTCCAGCTTTACTACCCACCATATCATCGACCATCTTCCTAAATTTATTCCTTTCATGACGAAGAGCATCCACTGTAATTTTTTGCTTGTGGATAAATATTGATACATGAGGTGGAAGTTCTTCATCGCGCCATTCCCAATAACGACAACCATTACTCTCGTAACGAGGACATTTATAGAATCTATGACCACCATTCATAGGTGTCGTAGCAGTAAATTGATTGGCTACTAGTCCGCAATAACAAACACGAGCATCACTTATATCCCGAGAAGAATTAGAAGAAGAATCTGCCATTTGAAGCTTAAAAATAAACGAAATCCAATGTATCAAAGAAGATAAAAGAGTGGAGGGAAGCTGCTGAAATTTTGGAGATGAAGGAGGTGAAAATGACCTAGTCGTCTGATTTGAGGGGGTAAAATATGGTATGTTGGGTCGGGTCAGTGAATTTAGTGGGGGTAAAATCGGTTTGGGTCATGGTTTAATGAAAAACCAATCAGATTCGGTCACGTGGAATTAAAAATATGTTTATATATAATATAATTCAGATGTTAGATTTAAGGGCATAAGTATGTCATATTTTTAATGGTAGGGACATTACTTGCAAAATAAGTTAACGGAGGGCATTTTTACACCGGAGTCAATACATTGAGGGCAGGTCTAACCCTTTTCCGATAAAAGAAAGAGAGAGAAACAATTTGAAAGGGGTCATAACACATTTGGGCTACAATTCAAATCATCTTAATCCCCGGTCCAAAATTCCCCTTTACCGCCCCAGCCCAAGAAAAACTTGACCCAAACCCATCTCCAAACGACCCGCCCGTTTACCCTTTATATATAAACTACCTTATAACACCCCCCAAATTTCCTAACCCTAGAAGACCAAATCAATGGCGGCTCCCCACTGTTCATCATCTTCCCTGGCTCTCAAACTCACCATTGACTCGCCCGAGCTCACTCGTTGGTACCTCCCTTCCACGTCACCCTCCGCAACGTCTTCTTTGTCAGAGAGGGTACAAGTTTCTCAGAAATCATATGGATTTTGTACACAAAAGGATAATTGTTGGACGAATGGGAGCCGTGGATAGATGTCAATCAATCCACGCCCTCCATTTGTCCCAAAATTGTTCAAAAAGCTTAAGGATTTTCGGATTTTTGGCAGCTATTTTGAGATTTTCTTGAAGACTATATATATGAGGTGAGTCTCTTTGTTAAAAGGGGGAGGGGGGGGGGGAATAGAGGAAAAAATCGGAAAAAGGTTTCAGAGAAAATCCATTTCTAGGTTTTTTTTAGTCGTCACTTTCCTTTCAAGTTTTTTCTTTTCTTGATTCTTCATCAGTCTTCTTTGTCGTTTTTTGTTTTTTCTCTAAAAGTTACACAAGGAAAATGGTCTGACTTTTATTTCCCGTTCGAGTGTCATTTTTTTTAAAAAAAAATCATAAAAACATTTTGGGATTGGTTCTGGATAATGAGTTTGGATCGAGTTGATTCCTGATTTTCGAAGCTGTAGATCGAGTGGATTTTGTCTGATTTTGACTGCTGATTTTGCGTTGGCTGAGCTCGATTCATATCTTTCTCTGCCTTTATTTGGTTGTTGCTGATCCTCAACGAGTTTTTGAGCCGACATTTGTATTGACTGGTTTTACTAAGAACTTTGGCAACAACAGGTGCCTTCTATTACTCTTGCCTCTATTGTTGTTTCTTATTTGTGCTTAAATGAAAGTTCCATTATTCTGATTGTTTGAGGTCCAAATAGTTGTGACTGTATTTCTTGTCTAGGACATTAAAATTAGTTTGTCTTTTTCTTGTTAAAGTAAAAATGGAAATTTTTGAACGAGTTTCATAAGTTAATAAATGGGTTCATATATTCTGCGATGTCTCCCTGTTAAGGTAGCTTCATCGTGATTAATGAGGGATAGCTATTTCTTTTTTTGAAGTCTTTAATGCTAGGGCCTGTAAAGGCAAATGAATCGCCTATTGCAGAATCTTTGGCATTATAAACTGGTGGCCCTTTTCTTGGCCATATATGCTGGTGTTACTTGTTTTTAAACAACTATATTATCCGACTCTTGGTCTTTTTTACACAAACTGTTTAAAATTGATTGCAACATTAATGTGGTATTTCTTTTCCTTAGTTATAAATCTATTGGAAATCACTTTCTTAATTGAATCACGGTGATACGGAGTTGTATGCTTTTTTAGGATACTACAAAGTTAAAACTATACTACAGTATGTTACAGTTTTCCTAAACTATACTATAGTAATTTTCCTTGTAACTTTGATGTTCTTTTTTCCTTCACGTTTCTAGACTATATTGGACATTTGGACCAGTTTGGGTTTCTGATGTCATGAGCTTCATGTTTTGGATTATACATTAAATAAAAATAATTAAGCTATACAATGCTCTCCAATAATTTTGTATCCATACCTCGTTCCATAACTCATGACCTTTTTGTAATCTCAAATTAGTTTTAGAAAAATAATCATGAACATTTGTAGCGCTTTAGGCCCGATTTAGTTTAGTATTGCGATTATGTATACGTTCGCGTAGTACAATTGCAAATTTAATTCTACAAAAGACTCAAGGGATGCGTTCGCGCAACTTCAACAATTTTTTTTATAAAATAAACAAAGCGTTATTAATTGTGGATATGTTCGCGTGACTCGATTTTTGACGCGCCAAAGAAAAGAGTATACGTTACGTGTAACTCAATTCTTTAATTACGAATAATTCAAGTGTTTAAAAGCGGGTAAAAGGATAAATGCACATAGGTCCTAAAAATGAGTAGTTAAATAATTTAAGCCAAGTAATAATCACTAAACGACCGTGCTCGAACGACGGAACCTGGGAATGCCTAACACCTTTTCTCGGGTTAACAGAATTTTTATCTAGAATTTTTGCTTCGCAGATTTATTAAAATAAAACTTCCGCTTTGGGATTAAAATAAATTGGTGACTTGGAACACCAATTAAAATATTTCAAGTGATGACTCTAATTAAATAATAATCTCATTTCGAATAATGTCACTTTAATTGGAAAAACTCATTTATATACTATCCTCTCGGGGTAAGTGCGTAAAAAAGGATGTGTGACAGATGGTTGCAGGAATGCTAAAGCAGTAGACAAGATTAGAGTGTACAAAATCTACCACGGCTTTCTTGGAGAGTGATGGCTTCAACCCATTTCGTGAAGTAATCAATAGAAACCAATATGAATATATAATGTCCATTTGAGGCCTTCGGCTCGATTAGCCCAATGATGTCCATACCCCACGCAACAAATGGCCAAGGTGCTGACATAGGATGCAGTTCTGTTGGAGGCGCATGAATTAAATCACCATGCACCTAACACTAATGGAATTTTAGGACAAAACTAAAGCAGACTTTTTCCATAGTTATCCAGTAATACCTTGCTCGAAGGATCTTCTTTGCCAAGATATACCCATTCATGTGAGGTCCGCACACTCTTGCGCGAATGCATAATTCTTCCAGCTTCCTCAGCGGTAACGCATCTTAACATGTTGAGATCCAGGGTTCTTTTGTACAAGACATCACCACTCAAGAGAAACCAGTTGCATTGCGTCTAATGGTTCTATTTTGATCTCTAGTAGCTTGTTCGGGGTATTCTTGAATTTTTATAAACCTTTTGATGTCATGATACCATGGTTGAGTGCTGGGTTCTACCTCAATCGTGTTACAATAACCATGCCTTTCCTTGATTTGGATCTCCAGAGGATCGATACGGGCATTGCCTAGGTAACGTAGCATCGAAGCCAAAGTGGCGAGTGCATCAGCTAGTTCATTGTGACACTGAGGGATGTACCTGAACTCTATCAACCTGAACCACTTGCTAAGATTCTCCACATGTTACCGATAGGGAATAAGCTTAACATCTCGGATCTCCCACTCTCCCTGAGCCTGCCGGATAATCAAATCGGAATCCCCTGTAATCAATAACTATTCAACGTCTTGGTCAATCACCATGTTCATACACATGATGAAGGCTTCATATTCAGCAGTATTGTTTGTGCGAAAAAACCGAAGCCTGGTTGTGGCCGGATAGTGTTGACTAGTGGGTGAGATCAAGATTGCCCCGATCCTACACATTTGGCGTTCATCGCTCCATCAAAAAATATTTTCCAATCATGGGTATCTTCAAAGATTGCTTCTATTGAATTTACCTCTTCATCTTCGAAATAAGTGCTCAACGGTTGGTATTCCTTGTAAATCGGATTTTCAGCCAAATGATCTGCCAATGCCTGCGCTTTCATCGCCGTGAGAGTGACATAGATTATGTCAAATTCAGTGAGCAGAATCTGCCACTTTGCTAATATGGGCATCGGTTTTTGGAATGTGTACTTTAAAGGATACAATCTGGTTATGAGATATGAAAAGTATTTAATGTCAATTGACTATTTTTACAAAATTGACCATTTAATGGCTTATTTAGACAAAGTGACTCTTTTTGCAAAATTTTATTTAAGAATATACAAATTCAAAAATTTCTATCTTGGGGCCTATGGGGCATCGTTCAGCACCGACACAGGCCAACACAAGACTGAGGAAGTTAAAATGCAAAGATGTGGCTATCAGCAAAACTCCGGCCATGTAATGGCTTATTTGATAAAGTGGTTATTTTTGCAAAAGGGGTGTGAACCCGAACTTGATTTTGCGGCTATGGCCTTGCAACATTTCCACAAGGAATATTTCAATGCTAGGCCCGTAAATTATTTAAAATGACTCAAAGTGGCTATTTTTGCAAAAACAGCCTTCCGGCGTCCTTTCAAAACATTCGGTTATTTTCAAAAACAACATCATTTCGATTTATTGAAAACTAAACACACATTTTTTTTGAAAAAAGGTGGTAAACTCAAATTTGATTTTGAGGCTACGGCCTTTCAACATTTCCACATGGAATATTTCAAGGCTATTATTCAAAAAGAAAAAGGAAAGATTTTAAAGTGGCCATTTTTGCAAAAATAGCCTTCCTGCGTCCTTTCGGAACATTTGGCTATTTTCAAAAACAGCGTCGCTTTGATTTTATTGAAAACTAAAACTTCGATATTTTTTTTTAATTTTTGAAGGGGTGGTTGGACCCGATGAGGGTTGCCTACGTATCTCACCTAATGGCAAGAATCAAATATGCGTAGTTCGGTCAGATTATTATGTGACCAATTATTTCAACAAAATTGTTCTACCTATTTTTTCCAAATTTTCCGACAGCGTTTCGTCAATATTTCGATATTTTTCTATTCCAAAATTCTATTTCTTTTTGTTTTCAGGAATTTAACCAATCATCATAATAATACAGGACAAATAAATGCAACATATAATATGCTCGGTCTTTGATTACCGGGTCTCCTGTCCTAGACGGACCCAACCCCTGTGTTGAGTCCCCTAAGTCAGATATGATGCAAATAATCGTCCTAGACCTAGGTTTAATATCCTGAAGTTTTCATATGGTGCTAGACTGTGTACCCGAGCGGACAACTCGGATCGAGGAGGGGGCTACGTACCGGTGACTCGCGGGGTCAATCGGCTTTGTAACTTATCCGGCCTCTTTTTCTTATTTTTGGTATTGACACTAACAGAAAGGGGAGTCTCAACCAGTAAGCACATCCCCGGAGGTAAAGAAGAGAAGGGTTTTCGGCACAGTTTTATATATTCAGTTCACGCAATATCAAAGCAGTAAACATGTAGCACATTAATCAAAACATATAATGAAATCGGATATAAGCAAAAATAGCAATTTAACTGAGCTCGAATTCTTAAACCCTGAACCGAAGTTCTGGGTTATCTTCCCCAGCAGAGTCGCCAGAGCTGTCACACCTCCTTTTGGCGCGCACCCGCGTGGGCGCGATGGAGTTTTTCCAATTAAAGGACACCCGCGAGAGCGCGAGGGAGTTTTTCCAATTAAAGGACAATCGAAACGGGATCAATTTATTTAATTCAGAGTCGCCACTTGGGAGAATAATGGTGTCCCAAGTCACCGGTTTAATCCCGAACCGAGGAAATTTATGACTCTGTAATATAGTCTGCGAAACTAGAAACCTGGATAAGGAATTCCGTTAACCCGGAGAAGGTGTTAGGCACTCCCGGATTCCGTGGTTTTAGCACGGTCGCTCAACTTCAATTTTTATTTTTATCTAATTTCTTTATATATTTTAATTATGTGCTATTAATGTTCCGCTTTTCAATTTTTAGAAGAATTGCGACGTCACAAAAACACATTTCGAGTCACACCGCAACCAGTACGCCTGTGACTTTAATGTATTTCAGTTTCGCCAGGAGATAGATATGGGTCACATAAATGCGCACCCATAATTAGGAAAGTATTTTGTTAAAGTCGTGCCTAAGATTCTACGTCTTTGTTAGCTTCGGGAAGGACCGTGAAATTTGCTAAATGGTCCTTCCGAGTCTAAGGTCTTCATTACAATTAATTGAGGGCCCAGTGTATTTGATTTTCTAACGAGGCTCATCTCATTTTTATTTAAAGTCAATACTAGCATGACTATGATTTTCTATTTAATTGGTCTCTAATAATAAACAAAGGTCCTAATTTATTGATATTTTAAACTATACATTGAAGCCTTTAAGGCGAGTCTATATTAACGAACTCGTGGATCAATTTATAATAAAATAAAGCCAAGGAATTTGTCATTTACATTATGAAGTTAACTGTTAAATTATAACATTAAATTGGCAGCTACTTGACACACGTGAATGATTCATATTAACGTATAAATCATGATTCTACTAAACAAAACTTCATTTTAGCAAACAACTAATATAATCCATATACTGTTATCAATTTTAGAGTTTATAATAATAAGGAAAACATGTGCTCATCCAATCAGATCCACATGTATCATGGACACTCGAGCAAAAAATTCACGTATTCAATTTACACAAGTAGGCTGATGGTCTATTAATGTTTCATCTACTAAAGCTTAAAAAACATTAATAGAACAAATGGACAATAACTTCTAGTCATGAGAAAAACTTATAACAACCTGTTATTTTAACAGAAATGAGTGTTATAGCCTTTTGCAAACCAAACTTGGTTCTGTTCATATCTCAAACTTCATTACTTCACGCATGGCTATATTCGTGGCATATTAATCTTTATGAGAGAATCAATAAAAAAAGAACATTGTCTGATTACCACATACCTAACTAAGCAAATGTGATTATTCTATCAGTCTTACCATTTAATAGTTTTAACTAATACGAAAAAAAACAGTTTACTAATACAGACAAAACAAGGCATCGAATGTATTAAAGCAAATCTATATTACATATCATTAATTGATTGATAACTAAAAATGAATTCAATATGAACAATGGCCAGCTTTTCATTTTATAGATTCCATAGGTGATTCATACAAACAGATCAGACATCCAACTCAAAGTCAACAAAAATGTACCTGAAATGAGAAGGAAATTGAAGAGAGGATATGGATCAGCAGCAGTACATACAGAATATCAGCAACAATCAACAGTTTCCAATCAAGCTTTAACCTAGAAGAATGAGGTAAACAGCCCAAAACAGTATCGATCCTAGCAGTAAACCAGAAAAATTCCGCAGACTTGATTTCAGTTTGTTTATGTTACCAATTACTCAACATTGTTTCAACCACTAGGAGAAATTTCAAAATCAGCAGCAAGACTCAATGAAACAGTATTTTTTTAGGATATTCTTGTTTGTGTTTAAAACTATGTTAGTCTCTTCATCTATGTTCTCTCAGATTGTATATCTATCTCCTTAAACTCTCTCCCAGCTTTTGAGACTATTCTTTTTCTTTTCAGATTCGTATCCTCTTAAAAATTCTCCAATTCTGTTCCTTAAACTCTCCTCTCCTCCCTTAAACTCTCACTCGTGTGTTTTTTTTCCTCCCCTATACTCTGTTGTGTGTCTCTATTTAAACCACAAACTCAGCCCCTTTCCAGCTTTCATAAGCACTTAGATTATTAGAAAAATATATTTTCTACATTCATATTCCCTGACAGCCCACTCCATTCTCCTTTTTTAACTCTTTTCGATTCCGATCCCCCCCCATGTGTTTAGATTCTCCAGCTCTTAAGAGCACTCAAAAGCATTAAAGAAGTGACTTTTGCTCTCCCATTCTCTGCCATCCCCTTTTTCAAGTTCATTTGAGTATGGGCCTCCTCTAGTATTCCATCTTTCTCCCATGTTATTATGTTTTCCAGCCCCAATAAGTTTTAAACAATGCATTAGTTTAATGTTATCTAAACACTTAATGGACAGGCATTCAACTTTAAACCATTCTGCAAATTTTCAATTACCAAACTATCCCTTGAGTTGCCTAGAATTATTGTCCTAAAACTAATCCCCTTTCACTCTCTTTCATATCAGCTATAACCAATTCGATTGTGTTTAAATCAGAATTCCACTAATACAGAAACTCAAACCAAAGCAAATTTTCGGTCAAACAATTTCAAGTTTACTGCCACACTGTTCTAACCAACAGACTTATGTGAAACTAAGCGACGACATTCGATTAATCGATTACAACACGTGTAATCGACAACAATTAATCGACGACAGTAATTCCAACAAGTCTCGGCAAAACAAACAAAAAATGCCAAACTTAATTACTCAACGATATTGATCGAGACGACTACGCATTCATAACTTAACCTATTCCAATCAAACAACCAAAAGAATGACCAAAACAAAGGCCTTATGGGGGTAGACGATCAGAAAAATAAAAGAGAGACAAAAAGATAATCATTCACACGATAATCAAACGAAAAATAAGAATAAATACAGAGGAAAATACCTTAAAATTTTAGGCGACCCAGGCTCGTACTCGGACTTGGATTATTGAATCTAAACGGGTCTTAATTGAGGTGTTCTCGGTTGAGAACACCTAAATTAAGGTCCATCGGGCCTCAATTTCTAATCAATTTCAACTCTCTAAAAATTAGGGTTCTTGGGGATCGATTTGGGGTTCGAGTGGTTCGGCCTTGATTCGAAGGGAGCCAATGTTCGTTTGGCTATGAGGGCGGTCAAGGGGTGACAGAGGGTGAATTTGGACTTGATTGGAGTAGGTTCACACTTCGCTCGAATCTTCAAATGGAGATTCGAGGCGGCCCAAGGTGATTCGAGGGACAAAAGTTATGGTTTTGGGAAGAGGAGATGGAGAGGGTTCCATTGGTGTAAGTTTAGTGGTGGATTGTGGCGTCGCTGCCGGGTTTTGGGTGTGGGGGGAGGTCCGGCGGCTAGGGTTCTACTTCATCTCTGTGAGAGATGAAATGGGTAACGGATCAAATGACGCCAAGGTTTGGGGGTGGGGATTTTTGGTAGGGTAAATTAATTGATTAATCATGGACCGTTGGATCATCATAAATTAAACGGCTGGGATGAGTTGCATGTGAAACGACATCGTTTCAACGTCGTTGGATCGAGTTGGACTGCATGTCCTTGGACCTGGTAACTGGGTTGGATTTGGGTTTTTGATTGGGCCTGGTTTTAATTTCAAACAATGGCCTAGTCTGATTTTTCTTTCCTTTCACTTTGGTTTTTCCTATTCCTTTTATTTTTTAATTTTAGCTCCTAATTAAAACAAAAATGCTAATTACACTAACAAAAAATCAAATAAAAATCACAAAAGTACTAGTTAAGTTATACTAAATATTATCATACTCAATTTAAATATTAATTAAATAAATCACACAATTTTGATATTAAATACTAAAAATGCAAAAATACGTATTTTTGTAATTTTCTATTTTTTATAAAATACACTTGAATACTATTAATGAATCCTAAATGCAAACTTGATATATTTTTATATTTTTCTTAATTTAAACAAACAAACACGCTTAGACAAATACAAACAATTATCCAACATGCCACGAAAAATCAAAAAATTTCACACAACGAAAAAACTATTTTATTTTGCATTTTTTGGAGTAATTCTCATGTAGGTCAAAAATCACGTGCTCACAAACATGCAAAACCGAGCAAATAAATGTACAAGAAGCACGTAAGATGCATCAGGATGGTCTTTTCATTTTAAGTGACATGTCTTAGACGGACCCAACTCCTGTGTTGAGTCCTCCAAGTCAAATGCACATGATGCAAACAAACGTTCCTACTAGGGTCCGACATGAGGCTTTGTTATTCTAGGTTTAAAACCTGGGTTTATTGTTCTAGACATGACTTACCCGAGAGGACAACTCGAGCCGATGAGAGGTAAGGTACCAGGGATACAGAAGCTCCACTGTCTTAGCATCTTATCCGAACCTCGATCTAAATGGGATAAGACTCTAAATAGAAGAGAAGTCATATGAAGAGCACCCTTCTCCATGATGTAGAAGATTCAGAGAGAGGAACAACTTCGTAGCAATTTATATATACAATTCATCAAATATCAAAGCGGTAAAATATTTAGCACATTTTGCATGAAACATGTAGGAAAATCAGATAAAGCCAAATATAACCATTATTCTAAGCTCGAATTCTTGAAACTTGAACCAAAGTTTTGGGTTCATACCCCCAGCAGAGTCGCCAGAGTTGTCACACCTCTTTTTTACACACCTACCCCCGAAGGGTAATGTATAAGGGAGTTTTTTCAATTAAAGTGACATTATTTGAAATGGGATTATATATTTATTTCAGAGTCGCCACTTGGGATAGGTTTGGCTTTTGGTGTCCCAAGTCACTGGTTTATCTTGAATCCCAAATTGAGGAAAGTTTTCGACTTTTCAAGTGAAGTCTGTGAACCAGAAATTCTAAATAAGGAATTCTATTGACCCGGGAGAAGGTGTTAGGCACTCCCGGATCCCATGGTTCTAGCAAGGTCACTTAAACTATTATAAAAGGTCTAATATCTAATTTTAAAACATGTAATGAAATTTTAAAATTATTTACCGCTTTTAATTAATTTTTAAGAAAGGTTAAACATTGTTTAAAATGTATTATTGGATCACGTCATATGAAATACATCCGAATCTGCGACACATTTTATTCAACGTTTTGAGATTTGGATTTAGGTTACATGAAATGCACACCCGAATTTAGGAATGTAGATTTATTAAATTCGCTCCTAAAGCAACTAACATGTTGATAACTTTGCGGGAGGCCATGAAAATTTGCTAAATGGCACATCCCGATTTTCAAGTATTTTTATGTAAGTAATTAAAAAGGGCCACGCAATTTATAAATTTTATTTGGCGCGGTGGCGCACCTCGTATTATTTTTTAAAGGCCATCCTAAAAGTAACTATTATTCTCTACTAAATATTATCTCTAAATATTTAATTAATTAACGTTATGAATGAAATATCATTTAAGGCATTCGAGAAAGTTCGGGCCTCAAGATCAGGTCCAAACTTAAATAAGGGGATCTCCGTTATTGAAAAACCCCTTAACTCAAGTCTACTAACTAACTTGAAAGGATCAAAGCTTACATTTAAAATTAAGCAAATAATTTTAAAAAGACTTCAGGCCCTTAGCATATTGGGCTTCAAGAACTAACCCAGGCATGAGAAATTTTTGGTCACATTTTATAAGAAGCTTCCCAATCGTGGGCCTTTGCACAAGCCCAAATAGAAAGTGAAATGTAGAACCTTGAATCGAGACCCCCATGGTCTCACAACTTACAATGCTAACTGATTTAATAAGCTTATGATATTGGGGCCTATTATTGTATAACTGGGCCTGAAAGAGGGGCCCAATATTTAGTATTTGGACATATGAAGTTGTTTTTGTGCAAGGCATCAACTAGAAAAAGCTGATTACTATATTTGGGCCTTTAACATACCCAATTCACTCAACTGGACAGTTCATTGTTGGCCCAAATGTAGTGATTGGACTTTGAATTTTTTTCGTATTTTTTTTTCGAGTTCTAAATTATTGCAGTAAACAACTATTTTCAAGAGTTGGAACAATTTAACCTAACCAAAACAATTCAACAAACACATTAGCTAAACAATTTAAACTCACTGAAACATGTAAACAACTAAACTACTAAACTATTCATAATCCGATTTTAGGGTGATTCAAATATTCTAGAACAACTAAACCAAATTAAAACATATTTCCTGAATTGTATATGTGTCAAAGAAGGCAAGTAAATACTTCAGTTTGCATGCTGATTTTAAATATAAATTTAATGCTTGTATCTAAATTGTGTATATCCTTATGAAACACATATTCACTCTAGAGTTTATTTCCAGAACAATATTTAAACTTGTGACAATATATTTACAGCGTTTATTAATTCAACATCCTTACTAACATTAAGCTATACTGAAACTAATACCGTTGAGCATAAAATTCATATAATTCTAAAATTATCCAAATAGTCCAACAGTCCAGTTATTTACACATGACTGTATTGTTCAAATAAACACAAACTAGGCTAAATATCTAAACTAAGCAAAGCAGCAGAAAATTCAGGGGAATAACAAGTAATAAATCATTATTTATTTTCAAATTTGGTCATACCGGTTGATCTAATCATCATACATCACTTGTTCCCAAAGTAATACCTGAAATTTTATTTGAAATAAGAAAATGAGAGTCAGCTATCCATCAACAATGTAGCAGTGTTCTATTTTAAGTATGAAACCAGCAATTCCAAGTCAAAAACCCAGGATATAGGAACATGATGTAGTTGACTTCAAAATAAGCCTCTATAAACCAAATATCAAGCTGAATTTTGAAAACCAAGCTTGATGAACCAATGCAATTGAATAAAAACATAAATGAATTTTTTTTTTGAATTTTTTTGTAGTTTTCAGTGGTTTTGAATTTGAATTTTTGAATTTTTCTGATTTCTCTAAGCTCTAGATTTTGAATTTTGAAACTTTCAAATTTTTGGATCTCTAAACTTCTCAGCCCTTTTCTTTTGCAAGGCAAGGGATAATGCCTTTTATAAACAAACTAGGGCAACTTTCAGATTTTTTCTTCACATTCTAAGTCCCTTATTAATTTCCATTTTAGTTACTTGGTCCTTCAACTCATGACTTATTGCCCAAGTTACTGCATTTAATTTCCTGAATTTCAAATTAGAACCGCCATCTAGAGGTTCTAGGGGGTTCTACTTCAGTTAATGCACTATTCTCTAATTAAAATACCTTTACTACCCCTTAATTAATCCTAAAATTACTAACCTATGTCAAGTCAACCCTAGCCCTTTTGAACTTGGTAAAAAATGACCATAGTTAATCAATCAAAGGTTGGAAATTACTCAGCTATACCCAAACATTATTCAATTGAACTAGTCCTATTTTTAATCTTGAATTAATTAATAATAGTCAAGATTAACAAGCTATTGAAAATTATCAATCAAACATGAATTTAAGAGAACAAGTAAGAATTAATCAACAACACTAAATCATGAACTTAAACTAACATCAATACGAACAGAGAAGAAATCAATAAACTTAAACTAACTAAACTGAAAAAATCTAGAATACTGATCACTGCAAGAAAAGAAAAATAAAGCATAAAGAAAACATGAATGGATTAACAGAAAAAAGAAAAACTATCTTTAAACAAATTTTTAATAGTAGTGAAATAAGAGGACTCACCTATGCAGGATCGAACAGGACTGGACTCAAATTCGAGTCCCAAAATGATGCTAGACGTTTGTTCTTTGCCAAGAACAAATGGAAGCACTCCTTTGTGACTCAAATCAGTCTCTAGACTCGCGAAATTGGGACGAAATCAACAACTTCGAACTTCTAGGGTTCTGCCTTTCTTTGATTTAAAATTTGAGAAACTCACGTGAGATTTGAGGAACCTAATTAAGGATTTGTGAAGAGGGAGGTGAGGAGGCTATACGGTGTAATTTTGGTGAGGTTTGGAGGCGGCGACGCCGTGCACGTCGGAGGCGGCGCTAGGGTTTTGCTTATTCGACGCGTTGGGTAAGATTTGAAGGAAATGAAGGCCAGATTTGGAAAGGAGAGGTGAAGAAGCAACTATGGTGTAATTTTGGTGGCCATTGGGTGATCGCCACCGACGGAGGTAATTTTCAACCGACGACGGACGATGGGGGATGGTGGTGGATGGTAGTGGCAGGAGACGGAAATATGAGGTACGAGGAAGGTGAATTTGGTCTCAGATTCAGTGTAATTTTCGGACACTATTAATTAAAACTAAGAAGGGATCATAGCTATTGGATTATGAGGGATGGAGGGTAGGGATAATTTTGATATTTAGAGAAACCGAAATAACGTAGTAACACCCCTATGCTACATCATTTCAATGGTTTGAGCATTGGGCATTTGGATCTGGTGGGGTATTCTAGACTTGGACTGGTTGAATGAATTATATTACTGGGCTAATAAATTGTGACATTGGCCCAGTCTTAACATTGCAGGCCATCTTTGTTCTTTTTATTTCCGCTTAATTCTTTTCCTTTTTTTTAATTTTAAAACTAATCAAAAATTAAACCTCAAAATTAATCCAAACTACCTAATTAAGCTACAATTAAATTAATACCAATTTCAAGGAAATTAAGAAACATAAAGTTAAAATTAAAATCAAACAATACAAATCAAAGTTTCTTTATGATTTATTTTTTGTATTTTTGTACAAGCATAATTACTAACTAATCCTAAAAACATGTAAAATTCAATCCTAAATGCTCATGCAATATTTTTTATGAATTATCATGCACACAAAAATAAGACACAAAATTACACAATTAAATCCTAAAAATTAAATAATAAAAGGAAAAATTCCTAATTTTAAGAATTCTATCGGAATAATTCAAGCGAGGCAAAAATTACGAGTTCACAATATCTATATTTACTAGTTATATACTAACCATAAAAAAAGATGAAATTCAAGATCTCTTAAATCTAGTCTATCAGTTACGTGACATCCACTCTTATTTTCTATAATCCCTCTACATTTAAGATTTTTATTCCTTTTCAAAGGATTACAAATACATCTTCTCTCTTTCTTAAGTATTACCCAAAATTATTCTTGCCCGCCGTAAGAAATCTGCTTACCTACTGCATGTATGTTAAGCTCACACCATATTCCTTCGGTGTGTCGAATTGTATGTCCTTCAGTGTGTATATAGTTTTAGGATCTGCATATTTTGTCATGATAAGCCAAACACACCTGTTAGCGGAGACAGAACTCCGCAATGATAGAGTCAAGCTCACCACTAAGAGACAACGCTCCCAAAGTAAAGGGATACGTGTAAAAGTATGTTAAAACCTCCTTGGGGTAGGGTTATCCACTCCGCCAGAACATGAGCGATAATGTCTAAATCCTGGCAACACAGAAGAAATACTGGTAGGACATATGGAAGAATGGTATCTGCCAACGACCCATATACGAGGGTTACTAGAAGGAAACTTCTCTTTGAAATCCTTGGTGGTAATCATGTTTTTTAGGACGATGATACTCACCATATGGGGAATGACATTACACTTGTAATGAAAATATATCCAAATGAACAGTCTCGAAACCAAATTTTACCTTCCTCTCCCCAACATTCAAGGGCAAAATTGGGGGTGCAATAATAAAAAATTATAAGTACTATTTATGCAAGGTCAATTTTTTAAAAATTATGTATATATATGCTAAATGTATCAATATTTTGATATTTGTTTTCTACATCATATGGAATAAACAATTAGACTTTTCCTTGAATTCAATTCAAAAAGAGTAACTAATGATTAATGATAAATAATGCATAACTATATTTTATCAAAATTATAATTAAAAAAGAAACTAACTATCACCTAGCCTAATTAATTTTGTCCGAAAATTGCGAAGTGACTTTTTATTACATTGTCACTTGGCTTACTATGGTGTCTTTGCGAAGTGACTTTTTATTACGTTGTCACTTTGCTTACTATGGTGTTTTTGCTTCTCCTATTATATATATATATATATATATATATATATATATATATATATATATATATATATATATATAGAGAGAGAGAGAGAGAGAGAGAGAGAGAGAGAGAGAGAGAGAGAGAGAGATAGATTAATTGACTAAAACCTAATATCTTTTGAGTCTAATTAACAATGTCAAAACGATTTTTCCCGACCATGATTTTGTACAAGAAAAACTTATAATCTTCTTTAGTCGGGTTGTCAATCTCCATGTATAAAATCATTAATGAAGATGGTATTCGTTTAAATGTAAAAAGTATAAATGTTAATAGAATTTATTTGGTTCAGGGGCACGCTTGCTTTATGAGGCGTACAATTGTAGAAGTAGCTACTTTTTATTCCCTCAAATGGGCAAAAACAAAGAAAAATTAAATTGTTATTAGGAAGTGTGTTTATTATTTTTCTTTTACGGATATTTCAAATTTACCAACTTCATTAATCCGGATTCGTATTCGATAAGTAAAAATCACTACCAACAAAGATAAATAGGAAATAGGATTTTTTTTTAACTATAATTCGTGACCGCCGTTTAAAAATAGATGATCAAAGCTATTTTACCATACTCCTTGATGGTAGCTGGATTTGAGGATCCATTATTATAAAAAGAAAAGGTTAAAATTTTTATGAGGATAAAATATAAGATTAACTATTTAAAGCGTATAGGGATCTCTTAGGCCTCATTTGTTTTTTTTAAGATTAAGACGTCTGAATCTGAATACATATCTGAATATCAAGATGTGTATTAAGATTAAGTCATCTGAATCTGAATACACATCCGGATATATTAAGATGTGTATTAAGATCTGAATACCAAAAATTAAGACTGTTTGATTTTTAACATCTGAATGCATTAAATTTATCTTTATTTGAAAAAAAACTAATATTCTATCAATAAAATATATAGTTTAAAATATGAAAGTTGTTGGTAGTGATGGTTAATGGGTGAATGCCGACTAAAGGCGGTGGTTGGTGGTAGTTTTGGTTGATAATGGTGGTTCATGCTAGTAGCTAGTAGTGATTGGTAGTGGTGGCAATTATGATTGATGATGGTGGTGGTAGGTAGTGATAGTTAAGAACGGCGAGTGGTGGTTTGTGATCGAGGAATGTGGTGGTAGGTTATAATGATATGCGGTGCTGACTGCGGTTGTTAATGGTGATGAGGTGGTTGGTTGTGGTAGTTGAGGTGGATAAATGTTGAATGCGAGTGACAATGATGGTGGCCGGAGTGGTGGGATGGTGGATGGTGATGGTCGATAATGGTGGAAGCTATGATTGAGGATGATGGTGGCGTGGTGGTGGTGGCGGCGGCGGTGCCGGCGGTGGCTGAGTATGGTGGTGGTGGCGGCATAGTGGTAGTTGATAATGGTAGGCGGTGGCAGCAATTAATAATGAATATGTGATAGCATCTTAATGAAATTAAGTCTCTGTTGTAGATCTTAATCATACAGACCTATTCAGACCCATTAAGTGGCTGTGAAGTTAAAAAACAAACACACTTAATGATTAAGATCCGAATAATTAAGATTCAGACTTTAAAAACAAATGCACTTAATGTCTGAGATCTGAATGATTAAGATTCAGACCTCCATTAAGTGCAAACAAATGAGGCCTTATTACTATTAAAATCCATTTGACCTCGAACAATTATCTCAATTTGTAATATTATTATCTCAATTATATTGTTAATATTATATTGATCATTGTTATAACTTGTAATATTCATATAAAATTCTTTAGAAACTCAAAAACAAAACAAAGAAATTACATTATTAAAAAGGAAAGGAGGGAAAACAAAAAAGCAATGAAGTAGTGAAATGCATTTTGGCCCTCTATGCAAATAGAAGCAAAAGAAAAGTATTGACTGTAGTCCAAACATTTTGGTACGAGTACGCCGACACTTGCCCGTCGCCTCCTCCTCCGCTTCGCGACGGCGATTCTGTCCTCTTTTTTCGATCAAAGGTGACTCCACATTCTCCACTCCCTTTCTCATTTCTACTTCCGATGGCAACATACGACTTCACCATACTATCCATATGACTAACTGCAAATTTAGTTTTATCATTTTTGTATGTAAATTGTTAATCAACAGATTTGAAGCTTTATTAGATTTCATCTACTGATTACTGCAAAAATTGAATAATGTAGCATTTTTTTATCTAGTACATTTGCCATTTTTCTAATAATCTGTTTGCGGTTTATTTATATGCTTTGAGTTGATTAATGCGTTGATTGAATTGGAGATCTCTGATGTATTGATGTTTAATAGTGTGGTGTTTTTTGTAATATAGGGGAGATTAGTGTATTAGTTGCTTCAGTTGAAACTGCCGACTAACCATTCTTATCTTACGAGCTTTTAAACCAACTGAAATTGATTTTCCCTAATTAATTTTATTTTTATTATAAATTACTAATATTTTCTAAGTTTGAAGTTGCAATGTAGCACAGAGAAAACATTTTGACTCTTTCAGTCACCGAATACTAAAATTTCTGAGTAAAGCCTTTTCTGTCATGCCAAACACACTTTTATGATATTTTCTTGGAGTAGTCAGACTCTTAAGTGCGAAAATTGCAATTAAATAACTTGCTCGGGTCTGCATTGAAGAGAAAATGTGCTTAATATGTCACTTCATACTTGATAGTCGAATATATACTATATTTCCGATTAGCTTTTTGATTGTAAGGGTTGAATTGCTTACTACGTTGCTGTCTGAAAATCGTTGTGTTTCGGTTTCTTTCCTTTTCAGGAAGTTCGTTGAGTTTGTCCTAGATGGACCAGGTAAAGGAATTGTGATATGTATCTTTAGTTGCTTTTGTGTTTAGGACTACACTTATTCTTTTAGTGATTTCGAGGGTAATTTCAGTATGAAAAAGTTGAGAAGATTGGGGAAGGAACTTATGGTGTAGTGTACAAGGCTCGTGATCGTGTAACTAATGAAACAATTGCGCTGAAGAAAATAAGGCTGGAGCAGGAAGATGAGGGAGTACCAAGCACTGCTATTAGAGAAATATCTCTCTTGAAAGAGATGCAGCATGCTAATATTGTGAGGTATAATCTAGTAATATTACTATGTGATGTTATTAATTTGTGATGTCCACGAGAGTGTAATTTGGGCTGTATTTGGTTTCTTGTGATTATGCTATCAATGTGAGGTTGGTTTACATGTGAACTTTTGTATGCTCCTCTATTAAAATTATTGCAAGGTCTTCACTATTCTGATTTCTTAAGAGCAATGAATTTCGATGCTTTCTATGATTCTGTCCTTGCTGCTGTTCCTTTTTACGGGCTTCTTTCACTTTATGAAAACTTCTTTTAAATACCAATCTTATGTGAATGCTGCAACAAGGAGTGATCTGATGAAGAGAATCTCATGCATCTTACTTTTGGTAGTTGGGACAGGATCTAGCAGTAGGAACTTATTGCTTCAATATATCCTAGGGGAATCCTCATGGAATATATGTTTTTCCTCCTAGTTTTACCAGTCTATATCCAGCTGTTGTTCAAGTTTGATTGGGTTTGATAACTTCTACTTTTTACTGGTTATACTCCAATTGTTTGTAGGCAACTTGTAGCACGGAAGGTAAAGCCATATGTTATTAGTTAGTTGGATTCTTCAAATTGGAAATTTCAACGACTTATTTAGAAATGAAATGCTGTAGAAGTTGCACACATATGAGTCACAACCATATGTACGCAATAACCAGTAACAACTTTTGAAGGTAGAATGTTTAGAAAGCCAAGAAGTCCATCAGTCATTCCTGCATTAGCAGATAGGGAACTTTTAGGAATATTTAAGCTTTAGTTTCGTAATATTTCATAAACCTAAAGTTTCTGTCAAATATTTGTATGTTAGGTAAGCCTTGTTTTTTAACTTTTTATTTATTTGTTAATTAATTTATCTGTTTGATGGTTTTGGACATTTAACAACAGAAGATGATTTGGTCATTATACATGTGAAAGGTTTAGAAACTGGTTGAAAGGTTCAGTAGTTGTCTGCATGATGACAAGAGATGAGGAAAAGGAACCTAGAATGATGCTTTGACAGCCATTTCATTATTCTTTTAGCAACTGTAAGTGCAAAGGGACCTCCTTTGGGGATGTGTGTGTGGAGAGAGGAGGGTGCTATGATTAGAAGCCAGAAGGTTCCTGATGGGGAGGTCTCGTCCTGGTTTGGCAGATTGAGTTAGAAGAAATTAGAGATTAGAGAAAGTTTCACAGCATACATATTTGTACCTTCAGTTGCAATGTTAAATCGTTCGTCTGTAACATGAGAAACACTGTTTCTCTAGTTTGTACCGGTATCTCCTGCAAGTTCAAGAAAGCTCCTTTTCTTATTGGTCAGGTTGCAGGATGTAGTGCACAGTGAAAAGCGACTGTATCTAGTCTTTGAATATCTTGACTTGGACTTGAAGAAGCACATGGATTCGTCTCCTGAATTCTCTAAGGATCCACGTCTGGTTAAAGTGAGTAAAATGTCCATGAAGGTGTTTGGCTAAGCTTATAAGCTGGTCAAACTAGCTTATAAACACTTTTTGGCTTATCTACGCGTTTGGTAAACACCAAAAGTTCTTATAAGCTAAAATCAGCCATAAGTCATTAGCTGGTCACCCCGAACTTTTGGCGTTTCAGCTTATAAGCACTTTTAGTTTGACCAACACTTTTACAAGTTTATCCTTAAAAATATTTTCTAATTCACAAAATATTTTTCCTTAAATAAATTTCTTGACTTGCTCTTCATTCCATATTCTTTGTTTATTATTTTCTTACAAAGAAATTTTTTAATTTATAATCTTTCGAAAAAAAAATCAGGATTGTTTTAGTCATTTTAACAAAAGAATAGCTTGTCAGCATTTTTTTATCAAACACCAACCGCTTGTTATCAGTTTCAACACTTCTATCCATACACGTAAATGCTTAATTTAAAAATTAGTTTCAGCCTATGTTGCGCGGACTCTCCAAAAATATTACCCCACCCGTGTCGGATACTCCTAAAATACACTACTTTTAGAGGATCCCACTAGCACCCTACGATATTTTCGGAGGGTCCGAGCAACATAGGTTCCAGCACATAAATGTTTTTGCAGCACTTCGCTTATCAACTATTTAAAATCAGCAAATCCAAACAGGCTCTATGATACTTTGGAGGTTTACTTTGTCATTATGTATTAGCCATTTGATAGTTTGTTGCTTCATCAGGAAGCTGGTCATAACCTGGTACCTCTGTTTACTGTCTTATTTCAAGAGGGAGGGCGATGCACTAAGCAGATATACTTAAAAATAAATGTTATCTGATTAGTAATTTGATAAAGTGTAACTCGAATGGTTAAGTTTTATCAGTTTCACATGCTTCTTCTTTATGGTCAGCAATTAAGTAATCTTTCTGATTCTGCAGATGTTTTTGTATCAAATACTCCGTGGTATTGCTTATTGTCATTCTCATAGAGTTCTTCATCGAGATTTGAAGCCTCAAAACTTGCTGATAGATCGACGTACAAATGCATTAAAGCTTGCAGACTTTGGATTGGCTAGAGCATTTGGTATTCCTGTCAGAACTTTCACTCATGAGGTATTGACATGGTTTTTCGCTGTCTGAAATATTTGTTGGACCTGCTCTTATTGGATTACCTTGTCGATTGTCGCATATTCATTTCAAGCCTGACAAGAAAGTGGTTGGCTATGAGCTGAAACTGTTGTCATGTCTAATATCTTTTTTGAGATTTTTTTACATCCTGTCGAACTGAACAAGTTTTTTCTCTATGGTGTATTCTGTATTGTTTAACCATTTCTAGCTTTAAGTTATTCTATTAGTTTAGTTGATAAATTCGAAGAGATTGTATTCCAAGCTGTCCATCAATCATCTAAAAAGTGGAGTCTGCATCTTTGATATTTGCTTCTCCAAGATCCAGAACGCATTTGAGGTTTTTTGTCCATATATTTTCTTATTTGTACTTGATGGTTGACTTCCTTGTTTTAGGTGGTGACGTTGTGGTACAGGGCACCAGAAATACTGCTTGGATCACGCCATTATTCTACTCCTGTTGATGTGTGGTCAGTTGGTTGCATATTTGTTGAGATGGTGACTCAGCGCCCTTTGTTTCCTGGTGACTCCGAGATTGATGAACTTTTCAAGATTTTCAGGTGTTAATATACACATCCGTCATTTTGTGGATATTTCATTATATACAAAAAGAATGTACATGGTGATACTTTGATGGTGGAAATGTTTTCATAATGTTAAATTTTGCTTCACCGTCATGACTTCCCCAAATCTATCATGCATCATAGTCCAAAATCTCTGACTAAATAAGGTAAAGTCAGTATAAAGGTTATTGGAATGGGATTACTGAACATGGTTTCAGTTTTAGCTGTCCGATCCTTCAATGTGACCTTCATTTGTTCTTGCTGACGTGCAGCTACATTTGTTAATTGATCTATCTTTTCTTACTGCTCTATGGGGTGTTTGAAGGTTTCAAAATTGGGTTTGTGCTATGGTTTGTCTTTCTTTTGTGTATAGGTTCGTGGCTATGATTTTTATCGAAATTTGTCAATAAAACTTCAGTGAGCTTTCTTTATAAGGAATTTCAGTTTTTTGTTCCTTGTGCTCTACGTTATTAGATTGTCCCCTCCGTTTGATGTTCTCTAATTTTCTCTATATGAAGAGTGATGGGTACTCCAAATGAGGATACATGGCCTGGAGTGACAAGTCTACCTGATTTTAAATCTGCCTTCCCAAAATGGCCTTCTAAGGTGTTGTATCTCTTTCTTTTTACTTGATTTCTGTCCAGATTTCTAGAATCTCATTGTGTGAAGTACTTAATTGGATCACCTCATTTTTGCAGGACCTGGCAACTATTGTCCCAAATCTTGATGGAGCAGGCCTTGATCTTCTTGATGTAAGTTTTTACTCACTCACAAATGTTGCACATTGAACAATTCACAGCAGTAAGAATTTGCCCAATAATAAGTTCAAACTGCTGCACTCATGTTTACCTTTTTTCTCCCTTCTGAACATGATGTTTATTTATATGCATGCTTCAGTGTCTTTAGTTTATGCCCTTCACTTCCCTCTAATCATTTGTTTGTCCTACTCTTTCCTTTTTCCTTTTCTTCCATTTTTATTTGGATAAATTGTATTAGAGAATGTGACAGTCTGGTTTCAGTTGTTTTATGTGTTTATCAACCATTTTCATGTAGTAAATTCAATGAGTTGTTTTTGTGCCTCTCTTAGTCATGGACAATTATTAGGTATTTAAAATTATATGATATTATATCCAGAGACTTCAGTTTATTATTAGAAAAGAAATCCTTTGCCCTGTGTTACTCATGTATTCCCGTATTATTCACTCAGAAAATGCTCCGCTTGGATCCTAGCAAGAGAATCACTGCCAGGAATGCTCTTGAGCATGAGTACTTCAAAGATATTGGGTATGTTCCGTGATTCATTGCACCTTCATCCAGAATGCTATTGTAAATTTGGTATGTCATCTACAAGGTTTTGTTCTGGAGAATTTGTGTGATCTTTTGGGCCTTTTTCTCTCCCTCTAGTTGTTATTCTTCCAATGTGATTCAATATATATTAAAGTGGTCTTGGCACAGCCCTCATGGATATTTGTTGTTCCAGCATCTTTGGTCACAATTCGTGTCCGCATATTAAATCATACTTTCCAGTGTAATAGCTTTTTATTACAGTTCGAGGTGCGGTATACTTGTCTAATCAATACTTGTTCAGCACTGGATACTGTAATGTTAAATAGATTGGTTTTGGTGTGTCATTAGAAATATTGCATAGTTTTACTTGGAGTTGAACAAAGTTTGAGTGGATTATCCGACTCTTTTGTTATGCTAAGTGTGTGATGGTGCAGGCTGGTCTACCTGAACTTCTGTTTTGTTATGCAGTTATCTCAGTTAGGTGAGGGCATGCAAATATGAAAAGATTTTTTTAAATGACTGCGTCCATTGTGTGCTTCTATCTTCATCTTAACCCGAGACGTCTTTTAGTCTAGCTCCCTTTGATTCATCATATTTCGAAGTAGTTTGGTGGAAATAGGTTTGATGTTGGAGTTTTTCCCCAACTTGATAGAGTCATTGCCGGTGAAAAAAATTCACCACTGTTATGAAATGCTTCAAATGGTGAATTTAAATTAGGAAATGAAAGAGGTAAAGTCAAAAAAGGAGAAAAGTTGTTTATTAAAGATCACGAGATAGCTAGTTAAGACCTAAAGGTAAAGTATGGTATTTTTCTTGGGCGAAATATAAAATTGGCCGGTTGGTCGAAGCTAATTGCATTTGCTAGCTAAAAAATGTATAAATATGTATATTTGATGTATATACATATACAAAAAATATATATTATGTTGTTTATTATTGTTTAAAGTGGATAGAAATATAAATTTTTTCGTTGTTTTCTTCGGAAAATTACTGGTTATCTCCATTTATAAGTAGCTCATTACAAAATTAGGTCAATTCATAAAATATTATTAATATTAGCCAAATATTACTAAAATTAGCCAATTAGCTATTTGTAGCAAAAAATTATCAATTTTTTACTTTCTTTTGAGTGGGTGTTATTAGATTAAATTGGGTATATCATAAGCAGTTTGACTATCAGTTTTGGGATGATTTGGTGAAGTTTTGAGGTGGTTCGAATTGAAAATTCGAAGTAAAAACTAAATATGAAAAAAAAAGATGTGTATCACATTGTGTATTATTTGTGTATCATATATGTGTCATATTTGTATCACATGTATATGTATGTATATCTTTGTGTGAGATACATGCGTGATACATGTGTGCAGTAATTTTTTGAACTTGATTTAATTACGAATTTGGATATAAAACCAATCCAAATCACTTCAAATCTTCTTCAAAATTTTGTATACTCGACTTATATATTTTCAATAAATTATAATTATACCCATTGAAAAAGTTTATTTTTAGCTTAGATTTTGGAAATATGGTATTTTTTTGTGTTTCATCACCTTATTTGTTATCTCATCCATGAAATTTCTTTTTTTGTCTTGCATCTAGTGCTGCTAATCACACTTAAAAACATGGAAAGTGATTTTTGCATGTGATTATTTGAGAGAAAAAAACCTTATTTATTGATTTGTTAATTTTTATATGTACTTGGCTAGTTTTGGTAAGTCTATGATTAGGAGTGGCAAACGGGCGGGTCGGATCGAATATGGTTCGGGTTGAAAACGACTAATAAAAAAATGAATAAATTATCCAGCCCGACCTATATTTAATACGGATAAAAACGGGTTAACCACGGATAATATGTGTTCAATTCGAAGGTAAAAATTACGAGATTATAAAGATCCAAAAAACTCCACTATAATAATAAGAGGGTTACAATCCATATTATCCATGATATTTTGAATATGATCGCTTTTGGGAGACCTCTTAGTCTCCTAAACCTGAGGAACTCCCAATTTGAGATTTTATAAATGTAAAAATTAAACTCATTGGTTACTTATTGGTTATCCATTTTTTAAATGCTAATATGATTTTTATCCATATTCGACCCGTTATTAAAAAAATTATTATCAAATCTATTTTTTAGTGACTAATATGGATAATTAATTGATTTTTTAACTATTTTGCTATCACTATCTATGATTAATGGTTAGAGGTTGATAAATAAAGTTATTTGAGATATTTGTGTACGTTTTCCTTTTTCTTCGCGCTAAAGCTGCGAGGAAAGCAGATAGAACCGTATTGACTCGTATAAATGACTACCGGCCAGGCCCTTCAGGTAGTTATTTTTCCGTCATATCCTGCATTTGCTTGCCAGTCAATTGTATTTCCCAAGCTTACTGCAAGCTTACTGCTGCAATCTGCAAATTACAGAAAAAAGATTTTTTTTCGTTTTAATTAACGAAGCTGCATCTTGTCTTATTATTTAAATCAAACCGAAGTTAAAAAAGCAATAACAACAGCGATAACAATCCACTAAAATTTTACGACTGGGGTCTGGGGAGGGTAATGTGTACACATCCGTAATCCCTACCCTGGTGGAGTAGAGAGGCTGTTACTAAAAGACCCTCGGCTCAAAAAGACGGAAAAGATGAGAAGGGAAGGGACAATATATTAGTACAATCAAATAGAAACCAAAGAAATAATATTAGCATCATAAAAACTAGAAAATAGTTGAAATGCAATAACAGAACCAGAAATAAGCCCGGTGCTATGAAAATGTAAGGATAGGGAGAACACATCATAAACCCCTAGCAGTTTAAGACCACTCCTATCGAACTAGCCTCATCCCTGGACTCGACTTCCTTTTAACCTACGAACCTAATGCTCGACCGCTGCACTTTCCTATCAAGTGTCATGTCCTTGAAAATCTGCAGCAATGCCATGTTCTGTCTAATCACCTCTCCCAATACTTTTTAGGCCGCTCTCTACCTCTTCTCGTCCTCGCTAGGGCCAAACTCTCACACCTCTTCACCGGAGCATCAGGGCTCCTCCTCCGCATGTGCCGATCTATCTGAGTCTCGCTTCCGACATCTTGTCATCTGTAGGAGCCACACCCATTTTCTCCCGAATAACTTCATTCCTAAGCTTATCTGCCACGCCCCAATTCGAGGGGCATGGCCGGCGCCTGATCGGGTAGCCCCAGTCAAGCGGACCTGTGTGCCTTTCCTAACCCACGCGTTACCCCTCTGTTGTTTATTACTTATAATCCAAAGATCTTACCAATTATAACTGAATTCACATTGTACAAACATAACCACACGATTAATTTACTAACAAGTTTACAATTTACAACGCCCGACATAATATATACATAAGGTTGAAATCCCACAGTTTACATGTCTACGGAGCCTCTAGGATACAAATGATGATACAATACTTGCCGGTAACAAGGCTCCGGCTATACCTTACAAAATCAAAATGAAGTCTAAAACAGAAGTGGCATGAGCCACGCAGGGCCCTGAAAGGAAATGGGCTCACCAAAACGGGCAGGTGGAAGATGAAGGATGCTACTGCCATTGAACTGAAGTACCTGCTACTGATCCACCTACAATCATAACACGAATGTAGCGTCCCCGGCAAAAGGGACGTCAGTACACTGGAATTGTACTGGTATGTATGGACAAGCTTTGTACTAAGTAAACTCAAGCCATTAAACAAGTAAATCGCGATGATAAGACAACAAATGATTACACCAAGAAATAATAAAGCCAGCCAACCATGTTCCCACATTTACTTCATTTCAAGTAGTTCTCGACTCAAGCAAAATTAAAGATCAACAAGGAAGGCAACAACCAAACAAACATGGAAAATACAATCAAGTCAAACAAAGGGGCAATCAGTGCCCCACAAGTTGCAAACTCTCATGCTGTCTCCTTTCACAATTTCATATCAATTTCAATGGCGATTTCGATTGCTTTTCACCCTTAATACTTCGGTCACCCTTATCACCCCAGCCCACACCTTATTACTTCGTGTTGCAGCGCGCAACCCGATCCCACCGTACAGTTTCAATCACAACAATCACAAACAGCAAACAAGGCACTACACAAGATCACAACAAGTGCAACTAAGAAATTTACAAATTGTTTCATGCTTTCGAATACTTTTCAAACCAGTATCACAACCAAGTTACAATGTTTCCATATTCGAGAATACTCATACCATTATGTTCAACAATTTATCACAATTCAAGTGTTTCATTTCTTTCCCACAAGAAACCATGTATGCCATCACAACAATTGTTCTCGATTCTTTACCAATTTAAATTCCCCTTTTATCTTTCGGTCATATTCCATACCACACCACACATAGCTCAACATCAATTGAATACCCAACAACTAAATCAAAGAATTTCACAACAATTCCTCAAAATTATCACATACCAACGAATTGTACACATAAGGGCGATTTCACAAGAATCAAAGTTAGCCATACGTACCTGGAGTCGAATTTACTTCCTTCAATCTCTTACTTAAGCTCACCCAAGTTATCCTAAGTTGCCAACTTCCATTTTTGCAAACTCTTACTCCTACCCACTTCTTTTTACTAAAATTCAAGTTCAAATAACATGCATGAGTATCACATTCTATTTCCAAAAGCTATTGTATGCAATTCTTTCTTTACCTTTGAAAACTGAAAAATTAGAGGAAAATGACTAGGGTTTTTACCTCTTAGAGATTTGGGGAAGATGACTTTTGCCCTAGGATCTTTCGGATTAAACGATTGGAACAATCTTTGAAGATAGTTAGATTTCTCTCTCTAGAACCCCTCTTTCCTCTCTCTAATTTTGCTAAGAAAATATGAGAAAAATGAAGGTTGGAGGTGTTTTATTAAAGAAGGGGTCGGGTCAAAACTTTATAAAAATCTGGGCTGAGTCAATTCTGCAGTCGCAACTGCGATTGCATATTCAACATGCGGTCGGCATAATGGACCGCATAATTGCCCCTAAAAATGCACATGTTGTGTTACGATATGCGACCAGAATGTGGTCCACATTCGTGTTATGCGGTCGTAGAATGTACCGTAGAATTGACACTAAAAAATTCTCAAGAAATTATGCGGTGGATCTGCGGTCCGCATTTCCATTATGCGATCGCATATTGGACCGCATTTTCAACACAATTTTTGGGAAATATTCTGTTAAACTCTGCGGTAGGAATGCAGTCCGCATAGCAGATCTACGATCGCATTCCTGACCGCAGAATCGACATTTTATGGAAAATTTATTCTTTCGATTTTTGAAGCTTAAATCACTACCAAGAGTCCGAACCGCGGCGAGCTTGAATTCTACGCGTTCCTAATACCTTATTCGGACCATGACACCACAACTACTAGGTTTCAAGCACAAAAATTTTATGGGGCCTTACATCCTCCCCCCCCCCCCCTTAAAACCATTCGTCCTCGAATGAGGATTTTGAAAAATCAGTTGGTTTTGAAAGACACGATATGCAAATTGTCAAAATTTTCACTAACTCCTATATTTTTGAAAATTTTTGCCAGAGTTTCCTTTGTATTATGGACATATCCACATGTCAGAGAACCCCCGAAACACATTACCAAATAACATCACACATTTACAACAATTTCCACAGCTTGCACACACTTCCTTACCTCAACAATTGCACATATTCTATCACATTGTTGCAGTTGCACATAAACTAGTCACTTCAATGAGTCCTTACCTTATTTACCCATCTCAATACACCATATACACATAAACGAACAATTACCAATTTACACTTACTATTAGTTGTTTATTTAACACATGAGTCTTTATAAGACTTTCATTTATCAGGGAAAGTTCAAGTGACCTAAGATAACAACACATATAATTTTTTTGCTAAAATAAAAGAAACATTACCAACACTAAGGAGTAAGCAATTTGGACAAGACGACAATTGTTTCAAAAAGGTAGAAGGGTCGCCTAATTTCTTCTAAGCTTGATCAAACAAATGGGGGTACTTTTCCTTCATCTTTTTTTCTGCTTCCCATGTGGCCTCCTAAACTTGTTGACTTCGCCACAATACTTTGACTGAGGCAACTTCCTTATTTCTCAACTTACGAACTTGCCTATCAAGGATGGTAACCGGAACTTCTTCATATGACAAATCTTCATTAACCTTAATAGCCTCGACCGGCATGATAGTGGATGGATCTCCAATCACTTTCTTCAACATGGACACATGGAACACCGGGTGCACTGATGACATTTCAGGAGGCAACTCCAGCCTATAAGCAACTTGCCTAAATCTTTGTACGATCTGATATGGCCCGACATACCTAGGACTCAATTTCCTTTCTTTCCAAATCGCATGACTCCCTTCATGGGATATACCCTCAAGAACACCCAATCATCGACTTGAAACTCCAAATCTCTTCGGCGAACGTCCGCATAGGATTTTTGGCGACTCTGTGCAGTTTTCATTCTCTCCTGAATAACCTTAACTTTTTCCATAGCTTGGTACACCAGATCTGGCCCTAGCCATTCCGCTTCACCTACCTCAAACCATCCAATTGGCGACCTACACCTTCTCCCGTACAATGCCTCAAACGGGGCCATCTGAATGCTAGCATGAAAGCTGTTATTATAAGCAAATTCTATCAGTGGTAAGTGTTCATCCCAATTACCTTTGAAATCCAAAACACAAGCCCGCGACATATCTTCAAGCGTCTGAATAGTCCGCTCGGCCTGACCGTCGGTCTGCGGATGGAAAGTTGTGCTGAGATTCACCTGAGTTCCCAAGCCTTGCTGAAACTTCTTCCAAAAATTGGCTGTGAACTGAGCCCCACGATCCGAGATAATAGAAAGTGGAGTGCCATGAAGCCTTACTATCTCCTCGATATATAACTTTGCATATTGCTCTGCAGTATCAGTGGACTTGACTGGTAGGAAGTGAGCTGATTTGGTGAGTCGATCTACTATCACCCATATTGAGTCGAACTTACGCTGAGTGCGAGGTAAACCCACCCCGAAATCCATATTGATCATCTCCCATTTCCACCTTGGTATTTCTATGAGCTGAGTTAATCCACCAGGCCGTTGATGCTCAGCCTTCACTTGTTGACAGTTCGGGCATTTTGATACAAAGCTCGCTACATTCCTTTTCATACCGTTCCACCAATAATTCTCCTTGAGATCATGATACATTTTCATAGAACCTGGGTGCACAGAATAACTGGAAATATGAGCCTCTGCCATCACTCTCTCCCGAAACTCGTCCACGTCCGGGACACATAGTCTACCTTGACACCGCAATACACCATCCTCACTGCTGAGTACAAACACTGAGGTCTTGTTATTCATATATGCTTCCTTCACCCGAACCAATGCTGGATCCATAAACTGTTCATACTTATAGTCAAATTCACATATTATCAATTATGCACCATAATATTCCCCTGGTTTGACGCCGAGATGCGAACCCCCAAACCGGCCAATTGGTAAACCTCCCGAGCCAGGGGTCTCTGATCCACACCCAAATGAGCCAAACTACCCATGGATTTTCGGCTAAGAGCATCGGCCACCACATTTGCCTTCCCTGGATGGTACAATATGTTCATATCATAGTCTTTAAGCAATTCTAACCACCGCCGCTGTCTCAGATTTTGCTCCTTCTGTTTGAACAAATACTGTAGGCTCTTGTGGTCTGAAAACACATCTACATGAACCCCATAAAGATACATATTTTCAAGGCAAACACAACTGCTGCAAGCTCCAACTCATGCGTCGGATAATTCTTCTCGTGATTCTAGAGTTGCCTGGAAGCGTAAGCTATGACTTTCCCGTGCTGCATCAATACACATCCCGAACCGACTCTGGAGGCATCACAATAAACCACAAACCCCTCTGTGCCTTCTAGCAAGGCCAATACTGGTGCCGAGGTCAACCTTGACTTCAATTTCTGGAAGCTTTTGTCACATGTGTCGGACCACTGGAACTTAACAGCCTTCTGCGTCAATTTAGTCAATGGGGAGGCGAGGGTTGAGAATCCCTCCACAAACCTCCGATAGTACCCTGTCAGACCCAAAAAGCTACGAATCTCTATCGGGGTAGTGTGTCTAGGCCAATTTTTCACTGCTGCAATCTTTTGAGGATCCACCTGAATCCCTTCACTGGAAATAACATGCCCAGAAAGGCTACGGACTCCAACAAAAATTCACATTTTGAGAACTTGGCATACAATTGGTGCTGATGAAGGGTCTGCAATGCTGCTCTAAGGTGAATGGCATGATCCTCCCTGCTCCGAGAGTAAATGAGGATGTCGTCAATAAATACAATCACAAAGGAATCTAGGAATGGCTTGAAAACCCGATTCATAAGGTCCATGAAAGCTGCTGGGGCATTGGTTAGCCCAAAACACATGACCAAAAACTCGAAGTGACCATAACGAGTTCTAAAGGAGGTCTTAGGAATATCCTGCTCTCTGATCTTCAACTGGTGGTACCCGGACCGTAGATCAATTTTAGAGAAAAACTTTGATCCTTGCAATTGGTCAAACAAATCATCCACCCGAGGCAAATGATATTTATTCTTGATGGTGACTTTGTTGAGCTGTCGATAATCAATACACATTCGAAGTGACCCATCTTTCTTTCTGACAAAGAGAACGGGAGCACCCCACGACGACACACTCGGTTGTATGAACCCTTTCTCTAATAAATCTCTCAGATGCTCCTTTAACTCCCTTAACTCTGCTGGCCCCATTCTGTATGGTGGAATGGATATTGGCTGAGTATCTGGAAATACATCAATCCCGAAATCAATCTCCCTATCTGGCGGGATGCCTGGAAGCTCATCTGGAAACACCTCGGGAAATTCATTTACAATTGGCACAGACTCGAGGGTAGGCACATCTAAGGTGGTGTCCGTTATTCGGACCAAGTGATAGATACAACCTTTCCTAATCATCTTTGAAGCCTTAAGGTAGGAAATAAACCTATCCCTTGGCACCACACCATTTCCTCTCCATTCAATAACTGTATCGTTAGGGAACTCGAGCCTCATGACTCTTGTCCGACAGTCAAGCTTGGCAAAGCACGAATAGAGCCAATCCATCCCCATAATTACATCAAAATATACCATCCCAAGCTCAATAAGATCGGCTGTGGTAACACAACCACTCACCGTAATAGTACAATTCCTATAGACTCGTGAGGCTGTAATAGAATCACCAACCGGAGTCGATACAGAGAACGACTCATGAAGCTGTTCGGTTTCTATCCCAAAACTTGAAGCAATGAACGAGGTGACATAAGACAAGAAGGACCCCGCATCAATAAGAGTATAACAATCAATAGTCTAAACAGACAACATACCTGTAACAATATTGGGAGAGGCCTCAACATTCTGGTGGCCACTCAACGCATAGAATCGGCTAGGTCCACCCCTACCATGAGCTCCACCCTTTGCTGCA
>JASVEL010004843.1:0-39837 GCA_032618575.1 Nicotiana noctiflora
TGACTGTTGTGTTTTCCCTATTATGATACTTCTTGTTGAATTTGCTACTTGGTATTTCTTGTTAGCTTGTGGTGTACACATATAGAACTGCACATGTTTATGTGAGTGTCTGGTCCTAGGCTTGTCACTACTTCGCCGGGATAGGCCAGACACTTACCAGCACATGGGGTCGGATTGTGCTGATACTGCACTTCTGTGCGTTTTTGCATAGGTCCAGGTTTCGAGTAGGAACATCAGCAGCAGTAGGGTATTCGTGGGAGTTGAGCATTTCGAGATTGAGGTAGCTTGCAGGCGTCCGCAGGACTGACGTCTCTTCTATTTTCTTATACTATTTGTTATGGTCTCATTGTTCCGAGACAGATAGATATTTATCATTTTCTTTCAGACCATTATGTGTAGTATTCATTAGTAGTTCGTGAGTTGGTGACTCCACGTCTTGTGTAGAGGATTTCATCAGCGTTTTACCTTAGTATTATTTATCTCCATTTAGAAAGTCTTCCGCATTTATTAAATTGAATAACTATTTCTCTTGCTGTTAAGTATGAGTATAAAAATAATGATATGAACATGATAATATTGAATGAATTGGCTTGCCTAGCTACCACGATTAGGCGCCATCACGATCCCGATGGCGGGGGAAAATCCGGGTCGTGACAAGTTGGTATTAGAGCTCTAGGTTACATAGGTCTCACCACTCACGAACAAGCTTTGTAGAGTTTGAGGGGTAGGTACAGAGACGTCTGTACTTGTCCTCTAGAGTCTATTGAGTTAGGAAAGAGTCTCTCATTTGTTCCTTCTTGTCGTGCGATTTTTTCCTCAACTGCTGATTGAATTTCTACTCTGTCCTTTCGCACATGGTGAGGACACGCGCTTCTTCATCCGCTGATCAGCAGTCTGAGCCCCAGGCAGCTCCCATGAGGGGCATGGGCCGAGGCCGTATCGCAGGCCGTGGTAGGGGCAGAGCTCAGCCCCATGCAGCTATTCCAGAGGTGGAGCCTCATGTTGAGATTGGTGAGGAGGTTCCAGTCCCAACAGCTCTAGTGGGCCCAGCTCTGGTCCCAGGGGAGGCCTTATTTACCCCAGTGGTTCAGCTAGCTGTGGCCACTCAGTCAGGTACCGCAGCTTAGGACGAAGATGGAGCGGCCATGAATTCTGATTCTCTATGGAGACTTGATCGGTTCTCCAAGCTGTTTACCACTACTTTCAGTGGTGCCACATTAGAGGATCCTCAAGACTTCTTATTCAGTTGCCACGAGATTCTCAAGACTATGGGAATAGTGGAATCCAATGGAGTTGACTTTTGCACATTCATGCTTTCAGGATTCGCCAAGACTTGGTGGAGAGATTACTGTTTGACTCGACCAGTAGGGTCCCCTGCTTTATTATGGGACCAATTTGTAGAGCTATTTCTGGAGAAGTTTCTCCCTGTTACTCAGCGGGAAGCACTTCGGAGGCAGTTTGAGCGCCTCCAACTAAAGCTGTCTGGTGGGCCGGTCCCGGGCCTAAACGGGCCTGGCGGGCCGGTCCCGGGCGGTCCTGGGCTTCGTGGGCTTTTTTCTAGCGGTCTTGGGCCTGGCGGTCCTGGTGGGTAAGACCGGCCCGTGACGAGCCTAAGCCCACGTGGTCCTGGGCCTGGCGGGCCGGACCTGGCGGACTTCGTGGGCTTCGTGGGCTTTTAATTAAAAAAAATTATTTAATAAGTATATGTTAAGTATATATATATATATATATATATGTTAAGTATATATATATATTAAGTTTATATAAGTTAAGTTTTACATATATATATATATATGTATTAAGTATATATATAAGTTAAGTTATATATATATGTGTGTGTGTATTGAAAATCTGAAAAGAGATATTAAATCTCTTAAACAGAATCAAATGATTCATGATCACCGGATCATTCAACTAGAAAATTATAATTCTCTAGTTCAGTCACCTACCGATAAAGGTAAAAATACTGCTACTGAGGAAAAAGAACCTCCTTCTCTAGATATCAGTCCTGCTAAGGATATGTTTCTAGGAATGATGCAAATAGTGACTGCTCATAAATGGTACATTAATTGTACTATTCTCGTTAATAAAGATTTCACAATTTCTAGTGTTGCTATGATTGATAGTGGTACAGATGTTAGTTGCATCCAAGAGGGATTAGTTCCTACTAAATATTTTCAAAAAACTACTCATATGGTTAAATCTGCTTCTGGCCATGCTTTAGATATAAAGTATAAACTACCTAACACGTATATTTGTCAAAATAAAGTTTGCATTTAAGTTTATATAAGTTAAGTATATATATATATATATATATATATATATATATATATATATATATATATATATATATATATATATATATATGCATTAAGTAAGGCCATATTCATCACATTTTTTGTAATACTCCCTAAGTCTACTTCTGTGGTTAGAATAAAAAAGTCAATTAAGAGCCATTCTAACCTTTTCAATTTCTACATTTAAAATTCGCATACCATCACCGACAATTAAATGATAAATATGACAAATACATCTAACATGAAATATATTACTAAATGCAGGATTTAATGTGTTTGTAAGAATTCCTACTGCACTAGTGTTACTAGAAGCATTATCCATAGAAATTGACATTATTTTATTATTAATGAAAAAATATCTACAAATATCACCAACAGTGTTAGCGATAAACTTACCTGTGTGACGGGAGTTAATTATTCTATACGTAAGAATGCGTTTTTGCATTATCCACTCCTCGTCTATCCAGTGACTAGTAACAGTTAGGTAGTCACAATCATTATTACTTCTACCAATATCGGTGGTAATAGAAATTCTATTAGTTATATGACTAAATAAATACCGCAAATATTGTTCGTATTCATGTTTAAATTTATATATATCGGCCTTAATCTGTTGCACGAGGCCAACCTTTATAAGTAGGATTAAAAACTTTTCTAATATAATGCATAAAACTAGGATTAGAAGGAAAAGTATACGGTAAACACATAACGGTAACCATCTTTGCTAATTCTTCCCTATCTTTATTTGGATCATTAATATAATATACCTCCGGTGACAGTGTTAATTCCAGGTCGAACTAGATTAGAACCTGTACTTGGGTTACCCGCATTTTCTACACTTGTCCCCTCTAGCAGTGCTTTTAATCTGTTATATTTAGCTTTTTCAGTAGGGTGTGTTTGTATGTGCCTAGTCAAACTACCCGTGCCACTACGGTCTCCGGTATATTTATGCACCAATAATTTTTTACAATAATTACATTGAGCCTTATTTTGATCTCTTAGTTGACTAAAAAATTTCCAAACTAATGACGTTTCTTGGCGTTTAGAAGATTGTCTATTAAAAGTAGGTGTTTGTACATGTGGGTGTTGTGGTGCATCAGTTGGGTTATTAGCCGGACTAGTAGGTGTGTCATCTAAATCCGGTTGGGTTTCATCTACATCCTGTTGAGTTTCATCAAAATCCTGTTGGGTTTCATCAAAATCCAATTGCCTATGAACTTATAAATTAGGATAAAGAGCAGTCATAATTTCATTATCTAGTTGATCTTCTCATGAAATATTATGACAAAATTCAGTATCGCTAAATTGAAAACAGGGATTATCACTATCAAGAATAATTGGACCACTAGGACGGGTAGGTCGGGGAACCGGGGGGGAAGGTTAGTTGGTTGACGACTACTTTCACACATTTTAGCTTTTCCCTTAGCACTAAACATTTTTTTCAATGAAAATGCCATTTTAATTATAATTATGCAAACAAAATCACACAAAATATATTCTTAAAAATTAAGAGTTGGAACGACTTTACCGAATTGACGAACAACTTCTTCAAAATTAAAAATTGCAAATTGTTGAAGACTTGAATACTTCAATTCACCAACTTCACAAAATTTCACAAAATTGGAATAATAATATAAGCAATTGAGAGAGATTGAGAGAGATTAAGATAGATTGATGAATTGGTGAGTTAAAATGAAAGAATGGAGGGGTATTTATAGTTGAGAATTGGGAAAAAGTGTAATTATATAAAGTTTGGGGTTATATTAAAGTTTGGGGACCATTTGGCTAAATTTTAAAGCCAAAAAACGGCTAAATTTTACCTCCAACGGCTATTTTTGAAATCTGCCCGTTGGGCCATTTTTAAAAATTTTTTTTTTTTTTTTAAATTCTTATCGTTAGGCCCGCTAAGGCCCGCCAGGCCCGCCTGGACCGGCCCGGGACCGCTAGCCAGTCCCGGTCTCGCGGGCTAATTGTACAGGACCGGTCTATGACGGTCTTTTAAGCCCACCTGGGCCTAGCACGGTAGGACCGGCCCGCCAGGACCGCCAGGCCCGCCAGGACCGCGGTCCCGGTCCGAGCCCGGTCCGGAACCAACCCACCAGACAGGCTTACCTCCAACAGGGTACTATGACTGTCACTCAGTATGAGACGAGGTTTGTTGATCTGGCACGTCATGCAGTTGTGATACTCCCCACAGATCGGGAGAGGGTCCGCATGTTTATATATGGGCTAAATCAGCCGATTAGACTTCAGATGGCTATGGGAGTTGGGAGTGATATATCTTTTCAGGAGGCATCTAATGCAGCTCGTAGAGTTGAGATGGCTATGGCTCGGGGAGGTGGCTATCCTTCAGACAAGAGGCCTCGTCATTCCGACAGATTTAGTGGTTCTTCTTCTAGAGGCAAGGAATCTTTTGATAGGGGCCAGTCTTCCAGACCTTTTCAGTCAGCCCTCCAGGCTTCACAGGGTGGACCAGGTGATCATGAGTTTTGTGAGCAGTATTCAGATCAGCATCCCATTAGTGCTCAGCCTCTTCAGAGTGTTCGTGGGGGCCATTCAGGTCGTCAGGGCCAGCAGCCCCATCAACCTAAATGTTGTTACGGTTGTGGTGACCCAGGTCATCTTTGCCCTCGAGCGATAGGCAACACTCAGCAGCGGGGTTCTCATCCCATGATTCAGGCTCCAGTTGACCCACAGCCTGCCCAGCCAGTCAAAGGCGGGGGTAGAGATCGTAGAGGTGGAGGTCAAGACCGTAGAGGTGGAGACCGTCCAGCCAGAGGTAGAGGTCAGCCAGTGGAGGACCGTCCCAGAGATGTGGCTCAGAGGGGAGGTGCTGATCCCCGATTTTATGCTTTACCAGCTAGGCCAGAGGCAGAGGCATCAGATGTTGTGATTATAGGTACCATTCTTGTTTGTGACAGAGGTGCTTCAGTATTATTTGACCCCGGGTCTACATATTCATATGTGTCTTCCTACTTTGCACCATATCTGGCCGTGCCTAGCTATGCCCTGGATATTCCAGTCTATGTGTCTACACCAGTGGGTGACTCTGTAGTAGTCGACCGGGTGCATCGTTCGTGCGTGGTTATATTCGGGGGTCTTGAGACCCTGTTGATTTATTGCTATTAGACATGGTGGATTTCGATGTCATATTGGGGATGGATTGGTTGTCCCCATATCATGCTATCTTAGATTGTCATGCCAAGACAGTGACCTTGGCCTTGCCGGAATCTCCCCAACTAGAGTGGAGAGGGACCCCAGGCCACTCCATTCGCACTGTTATTTCCTATGTCAAGGCTCGACGCATGGTCGAGAAGGGGTGCCTAGATTATTTGGCATATGTTCGTGATTCCAGAGCGGAAATTCCCTCTATTGATTAAGTTCCTATTGTACGGGAGTTTCCCGATGTTTTCCCTTCAGACCTGCCGGGCATGCCACCCAACATAGATATTGATTTCTGTATTGATCTGGCACAGGGCACTCAGCCCATCTCTATTCCACCCTATCATATGACCCGCCGGAGTTAAAAGAGTTAAAAGATCAGTTGCAAGACCTTCTAGAAAAGGGCTTTATCAGGACCAGTGTTTCTCCCTGGGGAGCACCCGTGTTATTTGTGAAGAAAAAGGATGGCTCGATGCAGATGTGTATTGATTGTCGGCAATTAAACAAAGTGACGATAAAGAACAAGTATCCACTGCCGAGGATTGATGATTTGTTTGACCAGCTCCAAAGAGCGAGGGCGTTCTCAAAAATAGACTTGAGGTCGGGCTACCATCAGCTAAAAATCAGGGCGGCTGACATTCCTAAGACAGCCTTTCGCACCAGGTACGGGCACTATGAATTCTTGGTCATGTCTTTCGGGTTGACCAATGCTCCAGCAGCATTCATGGAGTTGATGAATCGGGTGTTCAGGCCTTATTTAGACCTGTTCGTGATAGTCTTTATAGATGACATCCTGGTATACTCCCGCAGCCAGGAAGAGCACGAGCAGCACCTCAGAGTGGTTCTTCAGACTCTGAAGGATAATCAACTATATGCCAAATTTTCGAAATGTGAGTTCTGGTTGAGTTCGGTGGCATTTCTAGGTCATATTGTATCAGTGGAAGGTATTCAGGTGGACCCAAAGAAGATCGAGGCAGTCCAGAATTGGCCTCGACCAGCTTCAGTAACCGAGATCCGGAGTTTCTTGGGGTTAGCAGGTTACTACCGTCGATTTGTAGAGGGGTTCTCTTCTATTGCAGCCTCGATGACCAGGTTGACCTAGAAGGGTGCCCAGTTCCAGTGGTCAGATGAGTGTGAGGCGAGCTTTCAGAAGCTCAAGACAGCCTTGACTACAGCACCAGTGCTAATACTACATACGGGTGCAGGGCCTTATATAGTTTACTGTGATGCATCCCGTAGAGGGCTTGGAGCGGTATTGATGCATGATGGTAAGGTCATTGCTTACTCTTCGAGACAGTTGAAAATACATGAGAAGAATTATCTGGTTCATGAACTTGAGCTGGCAGCAGTGGTTCATGCTTTAAAAATATGGAGGCATTATCTATATGGTGTGGCGTGCGAGGTGTACACGGATGACAAAAGCCTACAAGTACTTATTCAAGCAAAAGGAGTTGAATTTACGACAACGGAGATGGTTAGAGTTGCTGAAGGACTATGATGTTACTATCCTATATCACCCAGGTAAGGCCAATGTGGTGGCCGATGCATTGAGTAGAAAGTCTGCCAGCATGGGTTGTCTCACGTACATTCCGGTTAGTTAGAGACCACTTACTCTAGATGTCCAGGCCTTAGCCTGTTAGCCAACCAGTTCGTGAGACTTGACATTTCTGAGCCTAGCAAGGTGTTAGCCTGCACGGTCGCCCGTTCATCTCTATTAGAGCGTATCCGTGAGAGGCAATTTGATGATCCTCATTTGCGTGACCTGAGAGATACTGTACAGCGGGGAGGTGCCACGAAGGTAACTCTAGATGATGACGGGGTATTGAGATTGCAGGGACGAGTTTGTGTTCCCAATGTCGAGGGGATTAGAGAGTTGATCTTAGAGGAGGCCCACAGTTCGTGGTATTCTATTCACTTGGGCGCGGCGAAGATGTATCAGGACTTACGTCAGCACTATTGGTGGCGCAGGATGAAGAAGGACATCGTTGCGTATGTCGCTCGGTGTCTAAATTGTCAGCAGGTCAAATATGAGCACCAGAGGCCTGGTGGTGTATTCCAGAGAATAAAAATTCCCGAGTGGAAATGGGAGCGGATCACAATGGACTTCATTACTGGACTTCTTTTGACTCGGAGGAAATTTGATGCTATTTGGGTCATTGTCGATAGGCTGACCAAGACAGCACACTTCATTCCAGTATCTGTCTCTTACTCATCTGAGAGGCTAGAAGAGATTTACATCAGGGAGATTGTTCGTCTTCATGGGGTGCCGGTGTCTATTATATCAGATCGGGTACGCAGTTTACCTCGCGTTTTTGGAGAGCGGTCCAGCAGGAGTTACGCACCCAGGTCCAGTTGAGTACAGCTTTTAATCCTAAGACGTACGGGTAGTCCGAGAGGACTATTCAGATCCTAGAGGACATGCTCCGAGCCTGTGTCATTGATTTTGGAGGCTCGTGGGACTAGTTTCTCCCATTAGCGGAGTTTGCCTACAACAACAGCTACCAGTCTAGCATTTAGATGGCCCCGTATGAGGCATTGTATGGTAGGCCATGTCGGTCTCCAGTCGGATGGTTTGACCCGGGAGAGGCTCGGTTGTTGGGTACAGACTTAGTTCAGGAGGCCTTAGACAAGGTCAAGACTATCCAGGAGATATTGCATTCAGATCAGTCCAGACAGAAGACTTATGCGGATCGTAAGGTTCGAGATGTAGATTTCATGGTTGGCGAGCGGGTATTGCTCCGAGTATCGCCTATGAAGGGCGTGATGAGGTTCGGGAAGAAGGGCAAACTCAGCCCTAGGTATATTAGTCCATTTGAGATTCTGGACCAAGTGGGAGAGGTGGCTTACAGACTAGCTCTGCCACCTAGCTTATCAGTCGTGCATCCAGTTTTTCATGTATCTATGCTTCGCAGGTACCACGGCGATCCCACACATGTGTTAGACTTCAGTACTGTCCAATTGGACAATGATTTATCCTACGAGGAGGAGCTGGTGGCCATTCTAGACCGGTAGGTTCGATAGTTGAGGTCGACGAGTTTTTCTTCTGTGCGTTTTCAGTGGAGAGGTCAGCCTCCTGAGGCATCGACCTGGGAGTCCGAGTCTGATATGCGGAGCCCCCATTTGTTCCCCGACTCAGGTACTTCCTTCTCTTGTCCGTTCGAGGACGAACGGTTGTTTTAGAGGTGAAGGATGTCCAGTTTTCGTCACTTGTTCCGCGCTTTCGAGGCCTTGAAAACCTCATTTTATGTTGCCTCGATTTACGTGCATAATCCGGGCATGTAGCCAGAAAGATTTTGTTCGAGAATATGAGAATTCTATGAAAACTTTGAAGAAAAATGATATTAATATTGATATAGTTGACTTCGGTCAACATTTTTGGTAAACGAACCCTGACCCGAGATCGGACGGTCCCGGAAGGTCCGTAGGAAAATATGGGACTCGGGCATGTGTCCGGAGTCGGATTCTGAGGCCTAGAGCCCAAGATATGAATTTTTCTGTTAAATCATTTTTGCTGAAATTATTAAATGAAAATTGATTAAATGATCATGGTATCGGGCTCGTATTTTGGTTCCGACGCCCGGTACGAGTCTTAAATATTATATAAGTGCTTTCTGCAAAGTTTGGTGACATTTGGATGTCGTTTGATGTATTTTGAACCTTGAGTTCCAAATTTGAAAGTTATGAAGTTAAAAGAAAGATAATCATGAACTTGAGGCTTGATTTGATGAAAACGATGTTATATTGGCGATTTGATCGCACGAGCAAGTTTGTAATATGTTTTTGAAGTTGTGTGCATGTTTGGCTTGGAGCCCGAGGGCTCGGGAAAAGATTTGATATGCCGTTGGAGCAAATTCTGAAAAATAACACAGCTGGTATTTTCACCCAGCTGGTATCTTCACAATTGAGAAGAATTTCTCGCAATTGCGAGAGGACCCAAATTAGCCTTGGTTTGCAAATGCGAACCAATCTTCGCAAATGCGAAGGTGGCAGGAAATCGCCTAAGCTTGCAAATGCGAGTAAAGCCTCGCAAATGCGAGGACCATAGTGTTTCAGCCTTGTTCGCAAATGCGAACTTATTATCGCAAATGCGATACTGACAGGCCTGGGCCAGAGTTCGCAAATGCGAACGATTCCTCGCAAATGCGAAGGCAAGCGTCCCAAAACCTGCTATGTTTGCAATTGCAAACAAACATTCGCAATTCCCATAACCGCAGCTGTGCAATCTGATACTTAAACGAATTTTTCTTCATTCTTTCAAAACCCAACACACCACACACGATTCTCCAAGAGCAAAATCACTCCAAAACACTTGTAAGTCACTTTTTACTTAATTCTTTCAATTCCTAACGTCATTAAACATGTTTTTCAAGAGAAATCAAAGGATTTCATGGTAGAAATTCTTATTTTTGGATAGAACCTAGGTTTTTCATGAAATGTGGAATTGGTCCTCGATTTGAGGTCCGATTTTGAAACAAATCATATATATGAACTCGTGAGGGAATGGGTAACCGGATTTTGGTCTGAACCCCGAGTTCCGACCACGTGGGACCAGGGACGTTTTGGGAAATTTTGGGATAAACTTTGAGAAAACCATTTTTAAGCATCCAAAGCAAGTTATATAGTATTTATTAATGTAATTTAATCAATCGTGATTAGATTCGAGCAAGTTGAAAGCTGAAATTCGAGGTAAAGCTATAGTTGAACGATAAATTGGACTTCAAGGCTAGAGGTAAGTGTTTGATCTATCCTAGCTTGAGGGAATAAGATTTATGTGCTAATTGCTATGTGATCTAGTGCAGTGTATGGGATGTGGTGACGAGCATCCATACACTGGCGTCTAGCATGACTGTGAGTCGTTTGTCGATATCTATTGTGGGATGTTTTTAAGATGAAATCTTAAACCCTTGTCGGGTTGTGAAATTGATCACTGTTTTCCCTTGCCGGGACTTTATTGTAAAGTTGATTATTGTTTTCCCTTGCTGGGACCTTGTTGTGATGATTAATGTGTCCCTTGCCGGGACGGTTCATGATTATTGTTTTCATTCTTTTTCCCTTAATTGTGATTGTTATTTGGGTGAGGAAGAGTGATAATGCACGAAGGGTGATGCCTTGCTTGTTTACTGATTTTTGCACGAAGGGTAATGACGTGCCTTGTTTTATTGATTATGCACGAAGGATCATGCCGTGCCTTATATTATTGATTATGCAAGAAGGGTAATGTCGTGCCTTGTTATTGATTATGCACGAAGGATCATGTCGTGCCTTGTGATATTGATTATGCACGAAGGAACATTCCGTGTCTTTGTTATTTGAACCATGCACAAAGGATCATGCCGTGCCATGGATGTGAGGATGAGAGTAAAAGCACGAAGGGTGATGCCGTGCAACTATTTGATATTCCTTATTTTGATATTAACTGTTTCCATTATACTCTAAGTTTCATTACTAATTTAACAGATGTTGCTGATTGTTGTGTTTTCCCCTATTATGATACTTCTTGTTGAATTTGCTACTTGGTATTTCTTGTTATCTTGTGGTGTACATATATAGAACTGCACAGGTTTATGTGAGTGTCTGGTCCTAGACTTGTCACTACTTCGCCGAGATAGGCCAGGCACTTACCAGCACATGGGGTCGGATTGTGTTGATACTGCACTTCTGTGCGTTTTTGCACAAGTCCAGGTTTTGAGCAGGAGCAGGAGCAGCAGTAGAGTATTCGTGGGAGTTGAGCATTCTGAGACTGAGGTAGCTTGTACGCGTCCGCAGGCCCGGCGTCTCTTCTATTTACTTATACTATTTGCTGTGGTCTCATTGTTCCGAGACACACATCTATTTATCATTTTCTTTCAGACCATTATGTGTAGTATTCATTAGTAGTTCGTGAGTTGGTGACTCCACATCATGGGTAGAGGATTTCATCAGCGTTTTACCTTAGTATTATTTATCTCTATTTAGAAATTCTTCCGCATTTATTAAATTGAATAACTATTTCTCTTGCTATTAAATATGAGTATAAAAATAATGATATGAACAGGATAATGTTGAATGAATTGGCTTGCCTAGCTACCACGAGTAGGCGCCATCACGATCCCGATGACGGGGGAAAATCCGGGTCGCGACATGCAGTGAACTTGAGGCACAGGTCTCAGGTCAGTGAATTGACTTCAACTTCGGCGAGCAAACACCATGGTTTCTGCTCTTTTATGCCTCAAATTTGTGAGGGGGTGAGCGGTGGCTTCCCATTCTCCCTCAAAATGGCTACAATGACTAGTATTTATAGATGCAGATTAGGGTCTTTTGGGCGGGATCTCTTGATTTTTTAATTTTGAATCTAGGTCAAAGAAATGACCGTTTAGATCCAAACGTTGGTGGCAAGGCAGAGAATCGTCCTTTCTCTCAGATGATTTTGATTCATTTCCTTTAAATGGTGAAGTCAATGTTGCTTTTTGAAATATGATTCATGTTTTTATGAAAGAGAGAGGAAAGGGTGTAGGGAAACCATGAGAGAGGATATGAGAGATGGAAGGAAAGTTTACAAAATTGCATATATTTTGGTCAATAGGGTGGGTACGGTTGCAGGTTTTCTGCTGGAATTGAAGCAAATGTTTCAATGTGAATAAAGAAATTTTGGAATCCAAATCAAAGATATTTCTTATATGGAAGAATCAATTTAGACCTTTGGATTAAAACTAATCTGACGCCTCATATTAAGTTACATTTTTCATATGGGCTGAAGAAAAATGGTTTGGACTCTTTAGTTGGGCTGAGTGAGTTGATTTTTGAGATTTGGGATGTTATGTTCTTATCCTATTTGGGCTCAAATGGCCGAATTTTTATGGCCTTTCCATTCTTCAACTTGATTTCTTTGGGCTTCCTTTACATTATAATATACTCAACTATTATTTTAATATATATAGTTATAGATAATTAATTTATATAGGACTTAAATAAGACAATATATAAGCTAGTGTCACGTATTAAATAATAACTCAATTTTATTATTAGAAATAATAAGGTAATGTTGTAATAATAATAATTCTATAACTGATAATATTAGTTGTGTTAATAATAGTAGTAGTAGCAGTAATAATAGTAATAATAATAGCAATAGTAATGGTGTAATAAAATTGTAACAGTTATAGTAATAACAACAAGAATCGTAATCGTAATAGTGATCTTAATAATAATAGTAATAATTTCATGATGTGAAAAAATAATAATAATAATAGTACTAATAAAAATGTTGGTCATAGTCATAGTAATAATATTAACACTAATGCTAATATAAAATTAATATTAATACAAATACTAATAATAATAGTAGCGACAAAATTAAGGTATTTAAATTATTAATAACTTAAAAGCTCAAAAACATTAATTAGAAGAAAGGAGGGATAAAATTGGATGTCAACAGTTGCCCCTCTTTGACCGGAGACTATGAAAGAGTTTTCGGACAAAGAAATTGACATAGTAGCCAATTTTGTCCCGACTATCAGGGTTGGAATGAGACAAAGGGGACATAAAAAAAATGATTGCGGCCGAACTCCGGTCTTGAGTTGCCTACATGTCTCGGGTTTCACAAGAATTAGGCCATATGTAGTTCAAGACTTATGGTACATTGGAGTAGAACTCAACTATTGATGCAGATTCTAAAATGCTGCCCTAGTATTGAATTATATAGACACTAGGTACCATGGTTGAAAGAACGATATTTGAAAAAAAATGATTTGGTTAAGAATTTTAAGAGTTGAGTTGAGAGGAGTTCGAAGTAGATCCTTGACCTTTGTTGGAGAGTTTAGTATTCCTCTCCAACAAACTGCCCCAGTTCACTGCTAAGATATAGTTCCACGTTGCGCTACATTTCCTGCAAAGCTTAAAAATGCTAAAACAATCGTTAGGAAATAAGATGCAATATTCCATAAAAGTAATCTTATATAAATAATATTTAGACGCCAATTAATAAGAAATACGAATTTAGTGTGCAAGCATGTAAAAATATAATTTTATGGTGATATAATTTATGATTGCAATGCCATAAGAAAATTTAGCTTGTGAAAATAAATGCAAATAATGATTTATGAAAGATATGTTTTGGCAATTCTTATGCAAGAGGGACCACTCGAGTCGAAATAAATTGGTCATTTGTGAGGGAGCATTAGCTTCAATATCCTATTTGAGGGCGGATGAACCCGATATATCCTATTTGAGGGCAGATAAACTCAAAATATTTAATGCATAAATATCATGTTAAAGGTGGATAAACCTAAATTAATAGGCAAACATACTTAAAAATCCAATAAAAGGCGGATTAGCCTACATATCATAAAGGTAAGCGTGCTCAAATATCCGATTAAAGGCTGATAAGCCTAAAATTTGATGCATAAATGTCTTGTTGAAGGCGGACAAGCCTAAATATTACATTAAAGGTAAACTTTTCCTAAAAATCCAATTAAAGGCAGATAAGCCTAAATAAATAATCAATTAAAGACAAATGTGCATAATTGTCCTATTAAAGGCGGACGAGCCTAATTATTTAATTAAAGATAAATGTGCATAAATATCCAATTAAAGGCGGATAAGCCTAAATATTTAATTAAAAGCAAAATGTGCCTAAACGTCCTATTAAAGGCGGACGAGCCTAAGTGTCCTATTATAGGCGGACAAGCCTAAATATTTAATTAAAAGCAAAATGTGCCTAAACGTCCTATAAAAGGCGGACGAGCCTAAGTGTCCTATTAGAGGCGGACAAGACTAAATATTTAATCAAAAGAAAAAATGTGCCTAAACGTCGTATAAAAGGCGGACAAGCCTAAATGTTCCATTGAAGGCGAACAAACCGAAATACCATAGAGGCAAGCGTGCTTAAATATTCAATAAGGCGGATAAAACTAAATTCTAATGCATAAATATCCTAATGAACGCGGACAAGCTTAAATATCATATTAAATGCAAGCGTGCTTAAAAATCTAATTAAAAGCGGATAATCTTAAAAATTTAATTAAAGACAAATGTGCATAATTGTCCTATTAAAGGCGGACGAGCCTAATTATTTAATTAAAGATAAATGTGCATAAATATCCAATTAAAGGCGGATAAGCCTAAATATTTAATAAAGGCAAAATGTGCCTAAATGTCACGACCCCAAATCCGGTCGTGATGGCGCCCAGCACATTGCTAAGCCAGCCTGACCAATCAATATTAACAACGGAGCTAGAAGCTCTCCTTAACCCATCTAGGCATAGTAATTGACGAAATAAAAGCAATACATGTAACGAAAACGGGGAACCAAGTCCCATAATACATCAACTCCCATAGACCAAGGGTCAAGAGTCATGAGCCTCAACTGAACATGAGTGTATAAAGGTTTAATACAATACCAAGTGCGGAAAGAAATGTCAATACAAAATCAAAAGACAGTAGGAAAGAATATCGGGTCCTGCGGACTCTGCAGCTACCTCAAATATCCACAAACGTCGCCTCGCACAGCTACTGGATCACTGCTGAGAGGTACCTGGATCTGCACACAAGGTGCAGGGAGTAAAATGAGTACTGCCAGACTCAGTGGTAATAAACAAGGGTAAGACAGCGCAGATAAGAAATCCGCAATAAAGCACTATGTAAAGCTATAATCAGCTACCCTGTCATAGAATCAATCTTCACTGTACCTGTACCAACAAATAGCATAACAACTAGCAGATGTAGCTAAATGCAATGCAATGCATGATATGAACGCTACGGCGTGTAGCCCGACTCCAATTTTGGGTACCCGTGCTCACTGTGGGGGTTCAGACTCCGGAGGGGCTCCTACAGCCCAAGCACATCTCATAGAGATATTCCCTGCGGCGTGCAGTCCGATCCAACATATATCTCGCTGCGGCGTGCAGCCCGATCCACTACTAGTCAGCTAATATGCAGATACAGCCTCGCAGGCTCAAAAGTAGTTTTTGAAAACTCTTTTATCATTTTTCAGTTAGAAAACAATAATATCAAGTTCCAGAGATTGGAATTAGCATAATAACAAAAATAGCTGCGGACTAGTAGTAAACTAGCATGTCTATGTGATAAGACAATGATAACGATCCTCGCGGGATCCAATAACTGGCTCACGGCCCACATGTATACTCAACCGCCCAAGAAGGGGGTTCCTTGGCTCAAGAGTGGCCATTATCACAATATGTATATATATATGCAACCATCCGAGAAGGAGGTTCGACGGCTCTAGAATAGCCAATAATACAATATCAACAAGTTGGACTAATATGTAGTCTCCAGTTCATGATCGACCCCGCACTCTCAAGAGTGTGCGTGTCTCGCCGCTATACAGCGTCACAAAGTGGTATACCGGGGTTTCGAACCCGCTGGTCATCACCCACATCTATTACTCACCTCAATACGGCGCGACGACTACTCCGCAATGCCCTTGCCACGAGAATCAAGCTCCGCACGCGTAGAATCTGATCAAATACAGTAAAAATACAACAATTTAGGCCAATGGGACGACACCCAATCAATACAACTCAATTTACATCAAAATTCCCAAAGTTGTCAAAACCCGAGCCCCGGGCCCACATTCTGAAAATTTACGAAATTCACATTTCTGGAACCCTCGTCTCAATACGAGTCTAAGCATATCAATTTTACCAAAATCGGACTCCATTTGCCCATTCAAAACCTTGATTTTCTAAAGTCCAAGACTAGGGCTAAATCCTCCATAATTACCCCAAATTCCTCCATTTTCATGATATAATTGCATGATATTATCAATACTAATCATAATATGAGTTCATAGTTGATTACCCGATGATTTCCCTTGATTTCCTCCTCAAAATCGCCCAAAATCGCCCTTAAGCCGAGACCCCCAAATGTTAAAATGTTTCTGAAATTTTTCTAACTTCTGATACACTTACTTACAGCGATTTTCGCTTCTGCGGAACATTTTCCGCTTCTACGCTTCCGTATCCGCGACCAAAGGGTCGCTTCGGCGGTTCCAGGCCTAGCCGGCCATTTCCGCTTCTGCGAACAAAGGGCCGCTTAAGCGGACCCGCTTCTGCGAAGAAGCTCCCGCTTCTGCGGACTCGTCCGCCTCTGCGCATCACCGACCGCTTCTGCGGTATCGCCCAAGCGGAAAAACGTCCGCTTCTGCGGACCATGCCCCAATTTCCCTCGTCCGCTTCTGCGATCATTGGGTCGCACCAGCGACCACGCTTCAGCGGATAAAATTCCGCTTCTGCGTAAACCTCCGCTCCTGCGCACCTCGTCCGCTTCTGCGGACTCGCTCCTGCGTCCAAAATTCCGCAGGAGCGGAAACAACAGAACCAGAACTCTTCAACCTGCAATTTCCATGATTTTCTTCCGTTTAACCATCCGAAAACACCCCGAGGCCCCCGGGACCTCATCCAAACATACCAACACATCTTCATACCTTATTCGAACTTGCTCCAATCCTCAAAACACGTCTAACAACATCAAAACTCATAATTCGCATCGAATTCAAGCCTAAATTCCTTAAAACATTCCAAATTACACATTCAATCAAAACCCGACCAAACGACGTCCGAATGACCTGAAATTTTGCAGGCACATCCAAAATCACCTAACGAAGCTACTGCAACTGTCGGAATTCCATTCCGACTCCCCGATCAAAATATCACCTACCGTTCGGATTTCGCCAAAATTCAACCTTAGCCAATTCAAGCCTATTTCTACACCGGGCCTCCAAATTCAATTCCGATCGCTCCCCTAAGTCACAATTCACCTCCCGGAACTAACCGAATCATCAGAATCCGATTCCGAGCACTCTAACTCAATAGTCAACTCTTGGTTGACTTTTCATATTCAAGCTTTCTTCAAACATGCTATTTGTTTCATTTTCAATCCAAATCACTCCTAACTCACCCGATATACTCTAATACCGTTTTAAAAGCATAATATATGTAAATGCAAGGTAACGGGGTGGAAATTCCCGTAACGACGGGCCGGGTCGTTACATTCTCCCCAACTTAAACAAACGCTCGTCCGCGAGCGTACTCAGAGTTGTACTAGAAGCAACCCAATAGCTGAATGACCTTACCAAGCATATATTAGGGCGATCATACGTCACCCTTATCTCACATAAGTCCGAAAACACCATATAGTCAAAATTTCACAGACCATCTTAACCATAAAGCACATTGTACTTTCTGAAATCATATGCCAATTGCAAATCCCATGCCTATACTCAGGATACACTTGAATCCACTACAATAACCCATATTCACTACTCCGGGTGAGATCATATGATGTATCACACAACTCAATCACTCGAGACGATAGTCTCTAATCACAACAACTGGCCACAATCACCAAATACTAGCTGAAAAACCTTTTCCATTAGATAGAGTCTTGTTCCAACACCTTCATATCATGCCCACGGCAAACAAACACGCGATATATCGAATCCATCTCTCAGGTCAACCATTCATGAATCCATTTCACTTTTAACTGATACCACAACAGATTCCGGACCCAAATCTCGGTATTACCTTTCTAACCAACTGAAATCACATATACTCACATTCATTATTGGCTCCAACGACCATTTCGATTATAACACACCGCACTGGTGATAAGACACCTCAACACCGGCCTAAGCCACGACGAGCACAACATAGGCTCAAATAGAAACGTATGCACACACTCGAATCATGACAACTCAATTCATGACAACTGTCTCCAGCAAATAGAGCTGCAATTTAATCCCTCTGTGCCATCATAATATAGAACTGAGATCGCGTCTCGTATTATAGAAATAAAGTACCTGAATCCTCCTCGAGAGGTCATAACATCACGCGGCCTTGCCACGATTCATGATTTTATCCAAACATTATTATTCATGAAGCACCCCAATTTACCAAGCTCAAAACGATCAGCTACACACATATTTAGGTCTGAACCCAAGCAATCAACCTCACCCACGGTGAAACAATTAACGTATGCTATCAAATCCTGAAAGAACACAACCGATGTGCCATTCGCCAAGCGATACTCAATACAGACTCTTCCTCAGAAGTCAGGAGGTATTGTATACCAGGTAGCATATAACTAGCTATATTTTCACAATATTCTGTTGCGGCGTGCAACCCGCTCCAATGACATACCCGTGGCGGCGTGCCACCCGATCCAAATAACCCGTGGCGGCGTGCCACCCGATCCATGCATAAATCTCGCAAAAAGGAAATGCATATCGAGTCGAATTTTCTCATTACAACAAACATATATATATATAGCCTCAAGCTCGGCCACATGAAACGCATCTGACAACGTTTCTCAATACTGGAACTAAATCAATGGTAGATATCTCTACACTAACATCCGCCACTAAGGTCCAACTAACAAAGCAATGCCTACCAGCCGTCCGCTGGTCCTGTGTACAACTACTCTGTTGGAGCATACTCTGATGTTCTCTGCTACGCAATTTGTGCCATTTTCCGACATAGCCCATATCACATTAGTCTAGACGACCTGGCTTATGTCAACCAGTCTGAAATAAGGCATCATACCCCAAATTCATCATATCAAGCTATGAGCTAAACGATGCTAATACACACGATATACAACCACTGCATAGGCGGATTACGAGAACTTCCAGACTCTAACACATGTATTACATATGGATCACTATGTCCCTGATCCCACACTCCACCGTACGATTACATAACACACATCAAGCATCTATTCATACCTCGAAAGCCATTCGGAAATTTTACTATGCCATCAACGACTCAATTATTACAGTCGATCCCACAAGAGAATACCACCATACCACTGGATATCATCAGTTTACATTACCTTGTCCTTTTTGGATCATATTCCCTGCCAAGTTAATAGAATAGCAGTACCGTTTTCTTAAATCATCAGAAAGATCGATTCTTAATTCATCTGCAGCTGTTCGCGCTGCTCAATAATTTTATTGACTTCCCATATATTATGAACTGTTCTCAAAACCTGGAATATACCATTATCAACTTTCCATAACACATCGCGTATACCATACTAAGATAACATGGAAATTCTTATCCCTTTCATACGCCGCAAACATCGACGCAATCAACTAGTCAAGGACTTTTATGATCTCATATAGAGAAGACTCATTACACATTCCAAGCTTTGCATACCAACAGGAAATACACTCATTTTTCAAACCACATTAAAACACATCATAAACTCTTTCTCCCAATCACATTGCATAAGTTAAACTGCCAGGACTGAGTCCTTATACCCATATTATACTCATATCGGGTTACACGACTGCCAACACTCAAAAGCCTTATTGCACAATATCTGCAAGACTCATTACTTCAACCACATACCAGGAATTAGTCGTATTCTTTATCATACCGCTTCGGTTTATTAACAAGTTGCTCCATTTACCCAGTTTCCTTTCTGATTCATCTTTGATTTAATATTAGCCACTACCGTAGCACCATAACACATGAACTCATTCCACACGAGACTCGTACATAAGACCACACGGTCTGAGACATATAGGCCACTGAATACTCTCTCAAATTTCCAGAAGGATCACATCTTACAATACTTTATTATGAAGAACCTCTTGCGATTTGAATTAGTTATCATTACCTTCTAATACGGATTACATAGAATCCCGTCATTCACATAATATAACACAAGTACCGATCTCTTCTAACGAAACCACCATCTTTAGCCACATGCACAATGTTGAGACACCTGACTGTTACAAGTAAAATCTTGAACACCGTAAACAATTCTCGGGCGTCAGTCATCCTTATTCAGCTGTAATTCACTGTCTTTTTGAACAGAACCACTTGTGCCTTATTAGAATTCTGACACTGCAGATCATGATTACATACAGATACTATTAGCTATCACTCTTTTCTATACACCAAGCATTCCTTACCAACCTTAGTTCAAAATACCCTAGTATTTCTTCACATCTACGAAGCACCATAACCTTTATCAGAATTTTCCCAACATACTTAGAGACAGAATCAACATAGCACACAATAGTGCAATCAGTTAATCAATAGCAACCTCCCCAACTTAGCTCGAAGCCATTCATCAAAGCACTTTTAACCACCCATATCATTATTACTCAAGTGATGCCGAAATGTTATAATGAGATTAAACTCAAGTCATTTACAAGCCTTGACAGAGACTCGAATCATCAGAAATATTAACTCTTTTGCAATTCTTGCATTCATTCACACACAACAGTTACACCCCCTCTTTAGATGACAAAATCTTTTCTAAGTCCCGAATTTTCCAAAAATTTCGGCAGAGTATCCTTTGTAAATTGGCCTATCCACCTGCCAGAGAATCACCAAACCATTCTAACAATACTTCCACAACTCAACAAGATATCACAATGTATTTCAACAACATTAAATCTCAATACTACACGAATCATATTATCACAATTTATACTTGAACCTGCGTTGTATCTGCTCAAATCATAACACATATCAATACCTTTCAATTACACATAAGAATCAACCCACCTACCTCGCCTCAATTTAGCATTTCAGCACAATACCTTCCACCAGGATACACATAGCATAATCACTTTAGTCTTCCTGAGTTTGAACTCGTTACACTACACATAAGGCACTTTACCTTCCAATTAAGAGATATGGTAAATATTCACCACGCCCATAGGTCGGAGCTACACAACAGATTAGGTAAGAGTCGAACAATTAACAACTCATCCATTAGTAAGCCTCCTTAATACACTACAGATCGGCACAAGGCCCCAAACATGGCTACTAGCTCAAGTACATAAATATAAGCCCAGTCTCAGTCATTTTACACAGTAATAATCAATCGGGAAGGATCAAGTCCAAATCCTCGGTCATAATACCACCACGCTCGTCACATGACGCATGTATTATCTCAGAATAGCACTGTATAGTACAAAAATACGGGATTTCAAACCCTCAGTACATTATCTATTGCCACCACTCACAAAATCAGCACCTCAATGCTCAAGTCATAAACAAGGTCCAGCCTCAAGTCATCCCGACTGGCCCAACATGAACTCACCGAGATTATATCTCGCCCCTCGTTCGAGGAAATCATAAGCCATAAGGCAATTACATTACTGAGCGCTCGATGCGTACACAGACATGTGGAAGGAATTTCAAAAATTATATCTCAAACTGAATCAAGTACGCACGATAAGAATTCCAAGAAATGTGAAGTGATTCCTAAAGGTTCGCAGCCTCCCGAGGATAAGTACAGGCGTCCCCGTACCGATCCACAAGACTCTACTAACCGGCTCAAGACTCATGAGGCCTAGTAAACCTAGGCTCTGATACCAACTTGTCACGACCCCAAATCCGGTCGTGATGGCGCCCAGCACATTGCTAAGCCAGCCTGACCAATCAATATTAACAACGGAGCTAGAAGCTCTCCTTAACCCATCTAGGCATAGTAATTGACGAAATAAAAGCAATACATGTAACGAAAACGGGGAACCAAGTCCCATAATACATCAACTCCCATAGACCGAAGGGTCAAGAGTCATGAGCCTCTACTGAACATGAGTGTATAAAGGTTTAATACAATACCAAGTGCGGAAAGAAATGTCAATACAAAATCAAAAGACAGTAGGAAGGAATATCGGGTCCTGCGGACTCTGCAGCTACCTCAAATATCCACAAACGTCGCCTCGCACAGCTACTGGATCACTGCTGAGAGGTACCCGGATCTGCACACAAGGTGCAGGGAGTAAAATGAGTACTGCCAGACTCAGTGGTAATAAACAAGGGTAAGACAGCGCAGATAAGAAATCCGCAATAAAGCACTATGTAAAGCTATAATCAGCTACCCTGTCATAGAATCAATCTTCACTGTACCTGTACCAACAAATAGCATAACAACTAGCAGATGTAGCTAAATGCAATGCAATGCATGATATGAACGCTACGGCGTGTAGCCCGACTCCAATTTTGGGTACCCGTGCTCACTGTGGGGGTTCAGACTCCGGAGGGGCTCCTACAGCCCAAGCACATCTCATAGAGATATCCCTGCGGCGCGCAGTCCGATCCAACATATATCTCGCTGCGGCGTGCAGCCCGATCCACTACTAGTCAGCTAATATGCAGATACAACCTCGCAGGCTCAAAAGTAGTTTTTTTGAAAACTCTTTTATCATTTTTCAGTTGGAAACAGTAATATCAAGTTCCAGAGATTGGAATTAGTATAATAACAAAAAATAGCCGCGGACTAGTAGTAAACTAGCATGTCTATGTGATAAGACAATGATAACGATCCTCGCGGGATCCAATAACCGGCTCACGGCCCACATGTATACTCAACCGCCCAAGAAGGGGGTTCCTCGGCTCAAGAGTGGCCATTATCACAATATGTATATATATATGCAACCATCCGAGAAGGAGGTTCGACGGCTCTAGAATAGCCAATAATACAATATCAACAGGTTGGACTAATATGTAGTCTCCGGTTCATGATCGACCCCGCACTCTCAAGAGTGTGCGTGTCTCGCCGCTATACACAGCGTCACAAAGTGGTATACCGGGGTTTCGAACCCGCCGGTCATCACCCACATCTATTACTCACCTCAATACGGCGCGACGACTACTCCGCAATGCCCTTGCCACGAGAATCAAGCTCCGCACGCGTAGAATCCTGATCAAATACAGTAAAAATACAACAATTTAGGCCAATGGGACGACACCCAATCAATACAACTCAATTTACATCAAAATTCCCAAAGTTGTCAAAACCCGAGCCCCGGGCCCACATTCTGAAAATTTACGAAATTCACATTTCTGGAACCCTCGTCTCAATACGAGTCTAAGCATATCAATTTTACCAAAATCGGACTCCATTTGCCCATTCAAAACCTTGATTTTCTAAAGTCCAAGACTAGGGCTAAATCCTCCATAATTACCCCAAATTCCTCCATTTTCATGATATAATTGCATGATATTATCAATACTAATCATAATATGAGTTCATAGTTGATTACCTGATGATTTCCCTTGATTTCCTCCTCAAAATCGCCCAAAATCGCCCTTAAGCCGAGACCCCCAAATGTTAAAATGTTTCTGAAATTTTTCTAACTTCTGATACACTTACTCACAGCGATTTTCGCTTCTGCGGAACATTTTCCGCTTCTACGCTTCCGTATCCGCGACCAAAGGGTCGCTTCGGCGGTTCCAGGCCTAGCCGGCCATTTCCGCTTCTGCGAACAAAGGGCCGCTTAAGCGGACCCGCTTCTGCGAAGAAGCTCCCGCTTCTGCGGACTCGTCCGCCTCTGCGCATCACTGACCGCTTCTGCGGTATCGCCCAAGCGGAAAAACGTCCGCTTCTGCGGACCATGCCCCAATTTCCCTCGTCCGCTTCTGCGATCATTGGGTCGCACCAGCGACCACGCTTCAGCGGATAAAATTCCGCTTCTGCGTAAACCTCCGCTCCTGCGCACCTAGTCCGCTTCTGCGGACTCGCTCCTGCGTCCAAAATTCCGCAGGAGCGGAAACAACAGAACCAGAACTCTTCCACCTGCAATTTCCATGATTTTCTTCCGTTTAACCATCCGAAAACACCCCGAGGCCCCCGGGACCTCATCCAAACATACCAACACATCTTCATACCTTATTCGAACTTGCTCCAATCCTCAAAACACGTCTAACAACATCAAAACTCATAATTCGCATCGAATTCAAGCCTAAATTCCTTAAAACATTCCAAATTACACATTCAATCAAAACCCGACCAAACGACGTCCGAATGACCTGAAATTTTGCAGGCACATCCAAAATCACCTAACGAAGCTACTGCAACTGTCGGAATTCCATTCCGACTCCCGGATCAAAATATCACCTACCGTTCGGATTTCGCCAAAATTCAACCTTAGCCAATTCAAGCCTATTTCTACACCGGCCTCCAAATTCAATTCCGATCGCTCCCCTAAGTCACAAATCACCTCCCGGAACTAACCGAATCATCAGAATCCGATTCCGAGCACTCTAACTCAATAGTCAACTCTTGGTTGACTTTTCATATTCAAGCTTTCTTCAAACATGCTATTTGTTTCATTTTCAATCCAAATCACTCCTAACTCACCCGATATACTCTAATACTCTGTTTTAAAAGCATAATATATGTAAATGCAAGGTAACGGGGTGGAAATTCCCGTAACGACGGGCCGGGTCGTTACACTAAACGTCCTATTAAAGGAGGACGAGCCTAAGTGTCCTATTAAAGGCGGACAAGCCTAAATGCGATGCTTGATTTAAAATTACCAGATTGGTGCAATGCAAAGAGCTTGGCATGGTTACTTCAAAGCAACATATATTGATGGTGCAATGCAAAGAGCTTGGCGCAATAATTTTGTAATAGCAAATGGTGCAATGCAGAGTGCTTGATGAAATGCCTTTGTAGTAGTGAATATTCCTGGTGCAATGCTAACAATTGTTGGAGCATCAAAAGAAAGTTTTTCTATTAATAAATTCCTGCAGTCAAAGAAAAATTATAAGTTTAAAAGTTTGATTTGCGTTTGCTTGGCTTCATCCTTTGCTTTGCATGAACTTTGTGACTTTTGACTTGATGCTGAGCTTTGCGATAACATGTAATATTCGAGAATAGCTAAAATGTGCCCCTGCATTACTCAAAGCAAATTCATTAGTATAAAGTAAAGTGGTTGCCTTGCATTGAACTTCAAAGTTTGGCTTTGAATCTGCAACTTGTTGCTATGGCTCCTGGAATTTGCTATTGCGCTTGTAATAAATATGTAGCTTGAAATTTCATTTTCTGCTTTGCCGAATGATGTGGATCCTTTTGCAAAAGCTGCCCCGATTTTGGCTTTTGGGGTAACTAGGATTTTTATTATGATGAGACCGAACCCATAGGGCTGTCTACGTATCCCCTCTTAAATGGGAATCAGGTCAAAACGTAGTTCAAACAAAATTTTAACAGAAGTACATGAAACAGAGTAATCATGACAGGGGGTGCAAAATAGTAGTGATGAAAAGCTCTAGTCAACCGTCTTATTTTTCTTAACGCTTTCTCATCAGAGATCTTGGTGCCAAATTTGAAAGATCGCCTTCTACCACAATGGTATTAGCAACTGAAGGGTCATTGTCATTGCATGGTTGCTCTTGCTGCACAATTATCTTGTTGCTTTCAATCATGTTTTGAATCTTATGCTTAAGGACTGGGCATTCTTCTGTGTCATGGCCTTGAATATATGAATGGTACGCACAAGTTTTAGACCAATCAAAATCCGGAGGAAGATTTTGCGGGATCTATCCTTTCCTTGGCTGTAAAAGTCCTTTCGCGTTCAATCTCTCAAATGTGCTTGTCAATGATTATTTCAGAGGAGTAAAAGTGCGGAATTTCAGGTTCTCTGAATGGCGATAGCTAGATTGTGCTTGATAAGCTTGATATTGAATGCTTTGCTGAGTAGGTTGGAGTTGTATATGAGTTTGTAGCAGCTGGCTGTTTTGTTGAGATTGTGGCTGATGAGCGGGAATGCAATCAAAATCTATCTTCCTCTTTTTGCCTTGTAAATTTTCGGTTGTCTCTTCTTGGAAAGTGTCTTGTAATTTTGATTTGTCAACAATTTTTCCAGCTCGAATGCTTGCTTCTATTAGCTTTCAAACTCTAACCAAATCCGAAAAGTTATGTAGTCGCGCACATAACAATTTCTCATAATATATGCCTTTTTGCATATCGATGAAGGTGGAAATCAACTCATTCTCGGGTAATTGAGGGTATATTTTGAAGCTTCTAGTCTCCATCGCATGACATATTCTGCAAAAGACTCGTGTTGCATTCTTTATACTTCAAGCATATCACAAAGCGTTGGACTATCTCCAATATTAAACTTATATTATTCTACAAAATCGCGGGCCATGTCCTCCCACGTGTACCATTTGCTAAAATCTTGTTGAGTGTGCCAATCAAGCGCTAATCCTGATAGACTACTGAATGAACAACTTCATTTGAATGGCTTCATTATGTCCAATCCCCACCAATCGCTGCAGTAGTCTTTCAAATGAGAAATCGGATTTCCTTTCCTGTTGAAAGTATTGAATTTTGGAATTTTGAATCATGGCGGAAGCTCAACATTTGGATGCATGCATAAACTTTCATATTTTAAACTCTGAATATTTCTTGCACGCATTTCTTCCTCCACGATCTTTCTTAGGTTATGGATCTCTCTATCTGGATCATCCCAGCTAGTCGTCTTAATTTTCTTTCCTGGTCTTTTGTATGGAGATAGTGCGAGTTGATTTTGTTGGCTTTCTATGATAGATGTTGCAAATGCAAACGATTGGGCATTGGTCAGCATGATGACTAGAAAAGCCTCTGGAATGATAGTAAATTTTGGCGGTATCGGTGGAGGACTTATGTAAATAGTTGTTGGATGAGGAGATATGGTCAAAGAGACATTTCGAGTTGAGTTGGAAGCAGAGTCTGGGTTTGGTAGAAGGTCGAAAGCATTTCCCAGATTAACCAAAATGTTCCTTCGTACAACATTTGTCTCCTTATCATCAGTCTCAACTTGCAACAAACCTTTACCGGTACTGATTGCTCCAAATCGATTTGCCATTATAGTTGTGTCCTTGATACAGATTTGCAACCAAAATAGTGTTCAATGCTAGACAGCCTTTCAAGAAAAATAAAACTTTTACAAAATAAAATAAAGTGTTAGCACATTCGTCAAAACAAATAAATGCACTAAAATAATAAAATATATTATTAGATAGATTAATCCATGATATGGTGACCTAAACCAGAAACCGTAGCCTAAATTGCAAAATGGATGGACAAGAATAGCTTGTTATTTAGAGGGCTCTAACGCACGAGACTTGTTGACATGGAAGCGAAATGATTTGAAGTTTTATGAAGGGCTAACTTATGTCGAATAACAAAGTTTTAGCTCTAGCACAAGTCTTTTTCCTTGCATGACTCTAGAATTTTACAAATAATAAAAAAATTGCCCCGAATTTTAGGAAAAGTTTTTATTTTTATTTTATATTACTCCATGGCATGATGTCCCTTTCGAGCATACTCAACATGCGTGATAAAAATGTGCCTCGGTTTCTTTTATGAAGATAAATGAAAATTTTGCTATGTAACGACCCGGCCCGACGTTACGGGAATTACCACCCCGCTACCTTGCATTTAAATATTTTATGCTTTTATACCAGTATTAGAGTATATCGGGTGAGTCAGGAGTGATTTGGGTTGAAAATGAAGCAAATAACATGTTTGAAGGAAGCTTGAATATGGGAAGTCAACCTAGAGTTGACTATTGAGTTAGAGTGCTCGGAATCAGCTTCTAATGATTCGACTAGTTTCGGGGGATCATTTATGACTTAGGAGAGAAATCAGAATTGAATTCGGAGGTTCGGTGTAGAATTAAGCTTGAATTGGCAAAGTTAGTATTTTGGCGAATTCCGGTTGATAGGTGAAATTTTGATCCGACGATCGGAATGAAATTCCAAAAATTTCTGTAGCTCTGTTATGTCATTTTGGATTTGTGTGCAGAATTTGAAGTCAAACGGACTTGATTTGATAGGTTTCGGCATCGAAAATAGAAGTTGGAAGTTCTAAAGTTCATAAAGCTTGGATTGGAGGTTGATTCATGATTTTAGCATTGTTTGTTGTGATTTGAGGCCTCGAGCAAGTCCGTAATATATTATGAGACTTGTCAGTATACTTTGTTGGGATCCCATGAGGCTCGGTTAAATTTTGAAACAGTTTTTGGAAGATTTTTGCCGTTTTGAGCATAAATGTAATGATCCAAAAGTCTATTTTTAGTTTTAGAGATTCAAATTTGATTTCGAGACTTTGAGAATTTACATAATGAATTATAGGACTGATCTGGAAAGTTTGGTCTAATTTCATCAAGTCGCGAATGGGTTTTTGACGCGAAATGTGAATTAATTGTTTAACGAGCAAAATTTATGTTGCACTGAGTAAATGAGATCCAAATTCAGTATTGCTTGAACCACTGGATCCGTATTGAAATTACGGAGCCATAGGAAAAAGAATCGTCGAATTCCGAGTTCGTATGATGGAGTTAGAGCCATTTTAGTGAAAATGGTTGTGTGCTGCAATTTCTGTATTGCTGCTGCATTTTTCTGCAGCGTATGAATAGTAATTCCCGCACGTGAACAGTAACCGCGCGGGTGAACAGTGTCGACGCGCATGAAAAGTACCCCGTGAACAGTGTCGACGCGCATGAACAGTACCCCCGTGAACAGTGATTTTGGGTCAAAAATCAGTGAGTTGATAAAATCGATTTTGGGTCATTTTTCCACCATTTTTGATCATTTAGAGAGCTTTTGGATGGGGATTGAAGGGAGTATCATCGGGTATTCATCGGAGGTAAGATTCTTGACTCAAAAACATAATTATATGGTAGAATTAACATCAATCTTCATGAATTTGGGTAGAAATTGTGAAGGATTGTGGCCTAGAAATTGAAAACGAAAATTTGGATTTTGAAAGGCCAATCGAACTCCGATTTTGGTAAATTTTATATGTACGGACTCGTGGCGAGACGAGGATTCTGGAAATATGAACTTTGAAATTTTTCGAGATGTGGGCCCGGGGCTCAGGTTTTGCCAATTTCGTAATTTTTGATATTTTTCGAGTTCTTTCGATTGGGTTATGTTCCATTAGCCTATTTTGATATATTTGTACTGATTTTGGCTAGTTTTGACGTGCGTGGATGATGGTTCGAGGAGCTAAGGCGTCGCGGGCATGAGTTTTCGCCGGTTCGAGGTGGGTAATACTTGTAAATGATGTCCTGAGGGTTAGTAAACCCCGGACTTGCACATCTTAGTGCTGTGTTGAGGTGACTTGCACGCCGGATAACGAGCGTGGGGTAGAGCACCAATGGGGATTGTGACTTGGTCCGTCCCGCGTAATAAATAATAACGCATAATTGTTTGATGTGAAATTGACGCCTCAATAAAAATATTAATTATCATGAATTGGACTAATTATCGTGTTTGGGCTTCGTGCCGATTATTTGAATCCTTCAGGGATTGGTATCATTGTCATCATAACACTGTGCATATTTCTATCTCAATCTAAGGTTTCAATGGTATTTTGCTACTTAGCATTTTTATAAAGTTATGAAAAACTTGAACAAGGTCTTAATGACATTTCTAGCTGTGAGCTAATATGATATTGTTGCCCGAGGGGCTTTCTTGATTATTTGTTAGACTGATTGGGGTCGAGGGCCATATGTTAGGGCATGACGATTTATGTGAGCATGTGCATACACATGCATGGATCGGACTGCACGCCGCAGTGGTATATGGATCGGGCTGCGCGCCGCAGCAAGTGTGATATTGATATTGCGCTTGGGCTGTAGGAGCCCCTCCGGAGTCTGAACCCCCACAGTGAGCGCGGGCGCCTTTGCATGGATCGGGCAGTACGCCACAGCGTCATATGCATTGCATGGCATACATACATTGGTTTACGTGTACTACGTGGCATAACATTTATCACTTATACATTACTGGCACACATGCATTATTTGCCTTATTGACCAGATCTCCTGGTGGAAATTGTTAAGGAATGCTGAGCCCGAGGGGCTGATTTGAGTGCGGACTTGCACTTCTTGAGATTGTATCCAGGTATTGGTATGTTATCATGAAAGAAAGGAAGCTAAAAATTGAGATTTCTAAATAATCTACTCACATATGCTGGAAAGAAATAAAAAGATAGTTCTGTATTGTGTAGCATGAGATAGTGCCTTGCGTGGTTTTCTTCCCTTCAGCATTATTTACTTTTATTACTGCTGAGTTGGAAGTACTCACACCCGACTCCCTGCACCTTGTGTGCAGATCCAGGTACATCACAGTGGAGCTGATTCTATTGCGGCTCGGGAGTGCTTTTGGACAGTCGAGGTAGCTGCCAGCGTTCGCAGGACCCGATTCTCCAGTTTGTCTATATTTTTGTTCTGACCATCCCACACTTGTGCACAGTTATATTCACTATTTACACTTTGTATACTCTGTAGAGGCTCATGACTCGTGACCCCTGGTCCTTGGGGAGTTGTTATTGTTTTTGGGATGTGATCCCTGTACTTGGTTATTCTATTACTGTTGTTCTATTTTTGTTTAAGCCAAAATGGTTTAAGTGAGCTAATAGCTCTGTGTTTCTGTTGATTGGTCCGGCTAGCCTAGCCGAGTGTTGGGCGCCATCACGACCGGGTTTGGGGTTGTGACAAGTTGATATCAGAGCCTAGGTTACTAGGCCTCATGAGTCTTGAGCCGGTTGGTAGAGTCTTGTGGATCGGTACGGGGACGCCTGTACTTATCCTCGGGAGGCTGCAAATCTTTTAGGAAAAACACTTCACATTTCTTGGAATTCTTGTCGTGCGTACTTGATTCACCTTGAGATAGAATCTTTGAAATTCCTTCCCCGCGTCTGTGTATGCTTCGAGCGCTTAGTAATATAATTGCCTTGAGGGCTTGTGATTCCCCGATTGAGGGGCGAGATATAATCTCTGTGAATTCATGTTGGGCCAGTCGGGAGGACTTGAGGCCAGATCTTTGTCTATGGCTTGAGCACCAAGGTACTAATTTCGCGAGCCGGTATTATGAAGTTCATACGATCGGTATTGATCTTTATTGTGAAAATGGCAGTTTGATAATGGGAGAGCTGTAAGGTATTCAGTTCTTGTTGTGATTTGATATGTAGCCCTAGTTATGGGCATGAGAAACATGTTCATTGTCTTTTAGCGGAAATGTAAAGTGCACTATGTGTGGTAGTATGAGTTTAGACTCAAGAAAATTGAATTGGTTATGCTATGAGTATTGTGGTGAAAGGTATTCGACATATGTTATGATTCGAGCAGGTGCAGCGCATGTCCATGTATCAATTTTGATAATATAACTTGTATAGTGTTGAGATTAATTGTTGATATACATTGCGATGTCTTGTTGAGTTATGGATGTATTGTTAGAATGGTTTGGTAATTCTCTGGCAGGTGGATAGGCCAAATTACAAAGGAAACTCTACTGAAATTTTTGGAAAATTTGGGACTTAGAAAGATTTCTGTGACCTAAAGAGAGTGGGCTTATAGGTGGTGTGTGTATAAATGCAAGAATTGCAGAAGGGTTAAGGTCTCTGATGATTCGAGTCTCTCTCAAGGCTTGTAAATGACTTGAGTTTAATCTCATTGTAACATTTCGGCATCACTTGAGTAATAATGATATGAGTGGTTAAAAGTGCTTTGATGAATGGCTTCGAGCCAAGTTGGGGAGGTTGCTATTAATATAACTAATTGCACGGTTGTGTGCTATGTGGGCACCGTCTTTAAGTATGTTGGGAAAATTCTGACAAGGTTATGGCGCTTCGTAGATGTGAAGAAATACTAGGATGTTTTGAACTACTGTTGGTAAGGAATGTTCGGTGTATAGAAAAGAAAGATAGCGAATTGTACCCGTAAGTAATCATGTTCTGCAATGTCATAGTTCTAACAAAACACGAGTGGTTCAGTTCAATAGGACAGTTGAATTACAGCTGAATAAGGGTGAATGATGCCCGAGAATGGTTTTACAGTGTTCAAGATTTTGCTTGTAACAGTCAGGTGCCTTAAGATTGTGTATGTGGCTAAAGGCGGTGGTTTCGCTAGAAAAGATCAAGACTTGTGTTATATTGTGTGAATCATGGGAATCTATGTATCCGTATTAAAAGGTAATGATAACGAATTTAAAAATCGCGGGAAGTTCGTCAAAATAAAGTATTGTAAAAGGTGGTACTCTAGGAAACATTTGAGAGAGTATTCAGCGGCCCGTGAGCCTTAGACCGTGTGGTCTTGTGTACGAGTTTTGTGTGGTAAAAAGGGTTGAGGCATTGTCGTGCTACAATAAAGACTGATATGAAATTAAAGATGAATCAGAAAGGAAACTGGGTAAATGGAACAATTTGTTAATAAACTAGAATGGTATGAAAAGGAATACGATTAATTCCCGGTATGTGGTTGAAGTAATGAGTCTTGCAGATATTGTGCAGCAAAGCTCTTGAGTGCTGGCAGTTGTGTAACTTGATATGGGTATAAGGACTCAGTCCTGGCAGTTAAACTTATGCAACGAATGGGAAGAAAGAGTTTGTGATGTGTTTTACCATGGTTTGAAATGAGTATATTTCCTGTTGATATGCAAGGCTTGGAATGGGTAATGAGTTTTCTCTATATAGGATCATGAAAGTCCTTGACTAGTTGAGTGCGCTGATGTTTGCGGCGGAGGAAAGGGATATGAATTTCCATGTTGTCTTAGTGCGATATGGTATACACGATGTGTTATGGAAAGTTGATAATGGCATATTCAAGGTTTTGAGATCAGTTCATAATATATGGGAAGTCAATAAAATTATTAAGCAGCGCGGACAGCTGCAAGTGATTTAAGAATCGATCTTCCTGGTGATTAAGGAAAATGGTACAACTATTCTAGTGAATTGGCAGGGAATATAGTCCAAAAGGACAAGGTAATGTAAACCGATAATATCTAATGGTATGGTGGTATTCTCTTGTTGGATCAACTGTAATAATTGAGTCGTTGATGGCATAGTGAAATTCTTGAATGGCTTTCGTGGTACGAATGGGCGCTTGATGTGCGCTATGTATTCGTACAGTGGAGTGTGGAACCGGGTATAGTGATTCATGTATTATATATGTGTTGGAGACTGGAAGTTCTCTTAATCCGCCTATGCAGTGGTGGTATGTCGTGTGTATCGACACCGTTTAGCGGTTATGGGAAATTGGAAGCCCTAATGGCTCTCTTGTTACTTGATACGATGAATTTGAATAATGGTATATGATTGCAGACTGGTTGTCATAAGCCAGGTTGTCTAGACTAATGTGATATGGACTATGTTAGAAAAATGTCACAAACTACGTGGCAGAGTGCATCAGATCATGCTCCCGCAGGGTAGATGTACCCTAGGACCAGCGGACGGCTGGCAGGTATTGCTTTGACAGTTGGGCCTTCGTGGCGGATGTCAGTGTAGAGGTATCTACCATTGATTCAGTTCTAGTATTGAGGTACTTTGTCGGATGCATTTCAGGTGGCCGAGCTTGAGGCTATGTATATGTTGTTGCGATGAGCGACTTGACTCGATGTGCATTCCCTTTTGCTAGATGTGTTCGTGGACCGTGTGGCACGCCGCCACAAGTATATTATTTGGATCGGGTGGCACGCCGCCACAGGTATATTATTTGGATCGGGTGGCATGCCGCCACAGGTATGTTATATGGATCGGGTGGCATGCCGCCACAGGTATGTTATTGGAACGCGTGCAGCCCGATCCCATAATATTCTCCAGCGCCCACTGAGAATGTGTGCAGACTCGGACTCCGAAGGGGCTCCTACAGCCCAAGCGCAATAATACTGCGGCGTGCAGTCCGTCCCACTTGTATATTACTACGGCGTGCAGTCCGATCCATATATACATCACTGCTGCGTCCAGTCCGATCCAACACATATAGTGCTGCGGCGTGCAGCCCGATCCAATATAGGTATATATATAATACCTCATAATGGGTCCTCGACCCTATCCCAGTCAGTATAGACTTGGACTTTCAGGCCCACTCAGCTAAATCAGGGAATTTCCACCCTAGGTAGTCTCTCTTCACAGTTCAAATGTAGTATAGGCTCATGATATGCTATACAACTATAACTACGGCTGAGTGTATGTATCCAACATGATATACTACGACTGAGTGTATGTAACCAGCATGATGTAAGGGTTGCTTAGCTCTATTGGCTCCCCTAATACTATACAGATCGGCACAAGGCCCCAAACGTGGCTACTAGCCCAATTACACAGTTATAATCTCATTCACAATCATAATACACAATACACTATCAGTTGGGAAGGACCAAGTCCAATCTCCCAATCACAATGTCACCACGCCCGTCACATGACGCGTGTCTTATCTCAACATAGCACTGTAAAGTGCAAGTACGGGGTTTCAAACCCTCAGTACATTATTTACTACCACCACTCACCTCGATCCGGTAGAAGTCCTAACCCGCTTTGCGCTTGCCTCGCAAATCAATCTCCTCGGATGCCAAATCTGCTCAAAATCAATGAGAATGCATCAATATAGGCTAATTGGACGTAACCTAATCGAAATAACTCGATTTACACCAAAACCCACGAAGTTGTCAAAATCAAACTTTAGGTACACTTCTCAAAAAATTATGAAAACTCATATTTTCGAAATCCTCGTCTCTCCACGAGTCCGTACATACCAAGAACTCCCAATTCGGACCACAAATGGTCCTTCAAATCCCCATTTTAAGATTTTTGCTCAAAGCCCAAATTTTCTTGATTTCTTACCTAAATTCAGAGAATTAATGGAAGATTCTTTGATAAAATCATGTATTCAACTCATAAAACTTACCTCCAACGATTCCCCGTCGAAATTCATTCAATTTCCGTCCAAAAGCTCTCAAGAATGACCAAAAATGGTGGAAAAGTGAGTTGATTTCGCGACTGAAATGTTTTAAAAAGCATTCTGCCCAGGCATATTACTCATCGCGATCGCGGAAATCGCTCCGCAATCACGGAGAACAAAATTTTTTGGCCCAAAATTTACACTTCGCGATCGCGGTGAACAAATTCTGGTTCCTCCGGATAGGCTTCAGTATAATGGTCATAACTTTTTGCACACAACTCCGGATGATGAATGGTTTAATGTTATGGAAACTAGACACGTAGTGCTATAACGTTCCTTTGTTGGTCATTTCCTGAATCCTTATAAAATTCGATATATAAGCTTACCAATTTATACATGTGTATTAGAGATCCTTCTCGAACACCCTATAATGTAACGTCCATAACTTTTGATACGGATGTCCAAATCAAGATTTCTTTAGCTTTATGAAAACTAGACACGATGAGCTACATATTTTGTATTTGAATCACCTCAAAATTCCTTGTAGATAAAAAGATTTGAGCTTCTGAAGTAGAATCAATGGAACAGAAATTTCCTTCTTCGCGATCGCGGAGAATTTCACGCGATCGCGATTCATTAATAGTTTTCGCACATTTTACTCACTGCGATCGCGACCCATTGTCCGCGATCGCGTAGAATACTGCTACAGACATAAACCAGCAGTTAAAAATGTCCTAAAGATGGTCCGAAACCACCCCGCAATTCACCCGAGGCCCCCGGGACCTCAACCAAAAGCACCAACACATCCTATAACCTTATTCGAACTTGTTCCAATCATCAAAACTCTATCATTAACATCAAAATCGTCCGTTTTCAATAAATTCAAGCTTAAGTTTAACTTTAACATCAAAAATTCACATTCGATCAAAAACCCGACCAAACGATGTCCGAATGACCTGAAAATTTGCAGGCATATCCAAAATCACCTAACGGAGCTACTGCAACTGTCGAATTCCATTCCGACTCCCGGATCAAAATCTCACCTACCGTTCGGATTTCGCCAAAATTCAACCTTAGCCAATTCAAGCCTAAAACTACACCGGACCTCCAAATTCAATTCCAATTGCTCTCCTAAGCCACAAATGACCTCCCGGAGCTAACCGAATCATCAAAATTAGATTCTGAGCTCTCTAACTTGCAAGTCAACGTCTAGTTGACTTTTCCCAACTATTCCTCCTTCTAAGAGACTATTTGCCTCATTTCCAACCAAATTCAATCCGAATTGACTCAAACTCACCAAACATGCATATTGAAAAATTGACAAGCATATAAGGGGGATAACGGGGTGATAACTCACATGATGATGGGCCGGGTCATCACATTCTCCCCAACTTAAGCAAACGCTCGTCCTCGAGCGGACCAAGAGGTTTACTAGAAGTAACCCAACAGCTGAATGACCTTACCAAGAATATATTCGGGGCGATCCCACGTCACCCTATCTCATATAATTCCGGTACACACTATAGCTGGAAATCTCATAGCCCACCCGAACCATAAACCACATTGCACTTTCCGAAATCACATACCAAATCCTAGTCTCATGCCTATACTCAGGATACACACAATCCAACTGTAATAGCACATACTCGCCATTCTGGGTGAGATCACATGATGTATCAAACAACCCAATCGCTCGAGACGATGGCCTCGGATCTCAACAATTGCCAACGACAACCAAATACTAACTGAAAAACCCCTTTTTCATTAGCTAAAGTCTTACTCCATTACTTTCATATCCTGCCCACGGCAGCTAAAACACACGATATATCGAATCCATCTCTCAGGTCGGCCATTCATGAAACCACTTCCCTTTTTGACTGATACCATAATAGATTTCGGAGCCAAACCTCGATATTAACTTTCTAACGATCTGAGATCAAATATGCCCGTACTCATTAATGACTCCAACGATCATTTCGATTATAACACACCACACTGGTGATATGACACCTCAGCATCAGCCTAAGCCACAACAAGCACAACACATGATCTAATAAAGAAACGATTTGAACACACTCGAATCATGACAAATGACTCACACAAAAGAGCCATAATTCAAATTCCTCAATACCATCACAACACATAACTGAGACCTCGTCTAACATCATAGAATTAGGGTACCTGAATCCTCCTCGAAAGGTCATAACATCACGTGGCCTTGCCACAGCTCATGATTCCATCCAACACTATTACTCATGGAGCACCTCAAGTCACCATGCTCAAAACGGTCAGCCACACACATATTTAGGTCTGAACTCAAACAATCAACCACACCCACAGTGACACAATTAATATACGCTATCAAATCCCGAAAGGACACAACCGATGTGCTATTCCCCGAGCGGTACCCAATACGGACTTTTCCTCAGAAGCCAGGAAGTATTGTATACAAGGTAACATATAGGAAACTATATTTTCCATATCACACTATTGCGGCGTGCAACCCGTTCCAATAACATACCTATGGCGGCGTGCCACCCGATCCAGATACCATACCTGTGGCGGCATGCCACCCTATCCTGATACCATACATGTGGCGGCGTGCCACCTGATCCAGATACTATACCTGTGGCGGCGTGCCACCCGATCCACACATAAATATAGCAAAAGGGAATGTACATCGAGACAAGTCGCTCATTGCAACAAACATATATATAGCTTCAAGCTCGGCCACATGAAACACATCCGACAAAGTTCCTCAATACCGGAATCGAATCAATGGTAGATACCTCTACACTAACATCCATCACGAAGGCCCAACTGACAAAGCAATACCTACCAACCATCCTCTGGCCCTCGGGTACATCTACCCTGTGGAGCATGATCAGATGCACTCTGCCACACAGTTTGTGACATTTTTCTGACATAGTCCATATCATATTAGTCTAGACAACCTGACTTATGACAACCAGTCTGCAATCATATATCATTATTCCAATTCAGCATATCAAGTAACGAGATAGCCACTAGGGCTTCCAATTTCCAATAACCGCTAAACAGTGCCGATACACACGATATACCACCACTACATATGCGGATTACGAGAACTTCTAGTCTCCAACGCATATATAACACATGAATCACTATGCCTGATTCCACACTCCACCGTACGAATACATAACACACATCAAGCATTCATTCATACCACGTAAGCCATTCAGAAATCTCCTTATGCCATTTACAACTCAATCATCACTATCAATCCAACAAGAGGATACCACCACACCACTAGATATTATCAGTTTATATTACCTGGCCCTTTTGACCATATACTCTGCCGAATTACTAGAATAGCAGTACCATTTTCCTTAATCACCAGGAAGATTGATTCTCATATTATCTGCAGCGGCCCACGCTGCTTGGGGGATTTTAATGACTTCCCATATAATGTGAACTGATCTCAAAACCTTGAACATGCCGTTATCATCTTTCCATAACACATCGCATATACCATACTGCACCAAGATACATGGAGAATTTCTATCCCTCTCCTACGTCGCAAACATCGACGCACTCAACTAGTCAAGGACCTTCATGATCCCATATAGGAAAAAAAAGTCATTACACATTCCATGCTTCGCATACCGATAGGAATATACTCATTTTCAAACCATGATAAAACACATCACAACTCTTTCCTCCCATTCATTGGATAAGTTTAACTGCCACGACTGAGTCCTTTTACCCACATCGAGCTACGGAACTGCCAGCACTCAAGAGTCTTGTTGCACCATATCTGCAAGACTCATTATTTCGAACACATACCAGGAGCTACTCGTGCCCTTTTTCATACTGTTCTAGTTTATTGGCATTTTTAATTTAATATTCTCCTTCACCGGAGGATCACAATACCTCAACTCATGTTCCCACACATAATCATACGTAAGACCACATGGTCTAAGACCCATAGGTCATTGAATACTCTCTCAATGTATCCCAGAAGTACCACAATCTACAACACTTCACGTTGAAGAACTTCCTACGATTTTGAATTCGTTACCATAACTCTCCAATATAGATACATTGAATCTCATCATTCACATAACATAACACAATCTTAAGACACCTTACCGTTACAAGCAAAATCTTGAACACCGCAAGACTATTCTCAGGCGTCATTCACCCTTATTCAATTATAATTCAACTGTCTTATTGAACAGAACCACTCGTGCCTTGTTAGAACTTTGACATCGTAGAACATGATCACATACAGATACAATTAGCTATCTTACCTTTCTATACACCGAACATTCTTTAGCAACAGCCATTCAAAACATCCTAGTATTCCTTCATTTCTAGGAAGCACCATAACCTTCATCCGAATTTTCCCAACATGCTTGGAGACAGAATCAACACAACACCCAACAGTGCATTCAGTTAATCAATAACAACCTCCCCAACTTGGCTCGGAGCCATACATCAAAGCACTTTTAGCCACTCATAGCATTCTTACTCAATTGATGCTCTAATGTTACAGTGAGATTAAACTCAAGTCATTTACAAGCTTCGACGGAGACTCAAATCATCAGAAATCTTAACTCTTCTGCAATTCTTGTATTCATTCACACACAACAGCTAAGCCCATTCTTTAGGCGACAAAATCTTTTCTAAGTTCCAAATTTTTCCAAAAATTTCAATGGAGTTTCCTTTATAATTTGGCCCATCCACCTGCCAGAGAGTCACAAAAACCATCCTACTCATGCGTCTGCAACTCGACAAGACATCACAATGCATCTCGACAACATAATCTCAATACTACACGAATTATATTATCAAAATTAGTACATGAACATGCGGTGCACTTGCTCGAATCATAACATATGTTAAGTACCTTTCACCACAATATCATAGCACAACCAATCTGGTCTTTTCGCGTCTGAACTCATACTAACACACGTAGTG
>JASVEL010004844.1:0-128014 GCA_032618575.1 Nicotiana noctiflora
GGAGCAGAAACAACAAAGATTTATAAGAACAAAACCCAACACAAAAGAAAAAGAGAGAAGAAAAGTTGTAACTTCCTTTTTTCACTGCTTTTCTATTATGAAGATGAAGAGGTATATATAGTCTAAAATAGAAGTAGACTCTCTGTTCCATATTAGAGGTTGTTCAAGAAAATCAACCAACGAAAAGATTAAACAAAAACCATACGTTTTGTCTTAAAGCCATTAGGATTAGACATTGTTTTTTCAATAAAAACGTTATTGACTTTTCAATAACGTACAAATCCATAATAATGAGCATTCATTTTTTTAATTTAATTTTTCCAAATTGAATTCAAATTTAACAAATTTTCTGTTACAAATATTTAAAATAATTATTATAATAAAGACTTATCAATATAATTGTAAAGAAATGAATCTAGTTTTGGAATATTTATTTTTGAGATATTAAAAGTATTTTTTCATCACCAAAATAGTTATTTTACGTATAACAAAATCATATGCGACATATTGTTTGTATCGTGGGTGGTAGTTTTTTTGGATTTCCCACTATATGTTTGGTAGCCGTATTGAAGCCCGACTATATTTGAATTCGTGCCACGTAGGGCCTATTTGAAAGAAGCCCTCTCAATTAAGGATTTTTTTTGTACCCGAGACTCGAACTCGAGACCTTTAATTAAAAGAAGAAGAATTCATTCATGTGCACCGGTATTTTAAAAGGCGTGAGACGAGGTATTTTACCTCTGACGAGGCGAGGCGTAAGCTCTGACATGGGGCGTAAGTCCCATGGAGCTTCAAAGTTTACCGATTTAAAGAATTTTAAGATAGTATAAAATAAAAAATAATTATAAAAATTACATTAAAATTACAAAATTATAATAAATAATCTATTTAAATATTTATAAATTATAATTTAACTATGAATAATACGAAAAGCATGACATATATCATAATATGCAAATTAGTTACAACGTTGTTACAACTCAAACATCAAAAGTAATGTATTCGATACGAAATCTTATATGTATCTCTTAAGGAGTAATGAATTTTGAAAGAATTTCAATATTATTATTTGATATTTTTCTTAAAAGACAAGAGGGGTTGCTCTGATGGTAAGCAACCCCCACTTCCAACCGAGAGGTTGTGAGTTCGAGTCTCCCCAAGAGCAAGGTGGGAAGTTCTTGGAGGGAAGGATGCCGGGGGTCTATTTGGAAACAGCCTCTCTACCCCAGGGTAGGGGTAAGGTCTGCGTACACACTACCCTCCCCAGACCTCACTAAGTGGGATTATACTGGGTTGTTGTTGTTGTTGATATTTTTCTTAAAATACTCCTTTTATTTAATATGCTTTCAATTTGAAAGAGAATTTGTATAAAAACATACTAATTCATAATTTATATATGATTCCCTAGCATCATTTATTTTTAAGTTGCAGCAAGTTAATAAAGTGACACATAATTTACAATACCATCATAACTAATTATTTATAAGTAGTTACTAGCTAATACTGAGTTATTAAATTAATAAATATTGTATCTCGTAAAAGTGATAAAAATATTTAGAAAACAATTATAAAAAATATATGGACTATTATATAGTAAAGACATAACAAAGTTAATAAATAAATAGCTTTTAAATGAAAGATTTATTTAAAATTACCTATCATAGCAGTCTTAGTGGATAACATATAATAATTTTCATTTTAATAATGACATAAAATACTCCCAACTTAATGATTTATGATTAAAAAAAAGTAATTTTGAATAGTCAACAATTTATTAAGCAAATTTGAGAATTTATAAGGTTAGTTACATTGAATTGCATAAAATTCTATTATGCGAGTTCAGTACGTTGGACGTTGGGTATGTTCGGAGCGTAAGTCCAGATGGCTGAGGTGTAAGTCTCATGGAACTAAACCTCACACATAAACCCAAAAACATTTTACGAGTTCTTCTCCCAGAAGCGAACCCCGAATAAATTCCAATTCTATCTTTTAAAACAAATCTATGCACCACATTAGTTGGTGGTGTATCGTATGTGGTGTTATAGCACATAGGAATAACTAATTTGCGTAATGAGTGTTTGTTGATTCTACTCCACTCGGCTTTTTCAAAATGAGGATTAAGACCCTTGATTCGTGATGACATCTAGCAACCATCACGACTTTTGCCTCTAATCAAGGCGAAATTACTCAGATTTTATTGATGCCTTCTTTACTCATATGCTCTTTATATCTCTCTTAATTGCGCATTTGCCCCTACAAAGTCGAGACTTAGAAAATCCCCACTAACTTCTTCTCTCTTTTTTTTTTGTTTCCAATCCGGTATCCGGTACCCACATTGGAACACGATTATATCCGGATTCGCACCGCATAGGGCCCCTTGCGGGGAGAAGCGCTCCCTACCAATTTTTTTTTCATATTCAGGACTCGAACCCGAGACCTCCAGAACTTCTTCTCTCTTTATTATGTTCCAACTGAAGAAAGTCAGCATGTCAATATACATACATATTCTACCATTACTTTTATTGTATTTAGTCCAACTGGGCATCATCACTTTCTAGAGTTTCGTCCCTGCTGAGCAAATAAAATAAAGAATCATTTTTCTTTATCAATTTATAGCCGTATATAGGATAATATAATACAAATATAGTGGCTTAGCTTTACTTTTAGAGTAATTTAATTCCTCGGTGGTCAAGGAGATTACCACAATTTATCAACTGAAGAAGGTCATGTGAAGTAAAATATCATAAACGTCAATGTTCCAAGGCGAACTCCAAAAAAATGAAAGAGAGGTCGGGGAGTGTAGGCAGCGGATCCGGATTTTAACATGATGGACACTATTATTTTGTTCAACCTTAGCCCTTTAAAGATCGTTAATATTGAGTGTGCCACCTTATTTATATAATTATTTTTAAAGGTATATGCATATACATATAGTATAAGATTTCTGTCGAAGTTTTCGAGGTTCGATGACCCTATGTCGTTAATATAACAGGTACAAGTATATTAAGAGATGAAGCTCCATGCGATTTCTCCTTTGATTCTCCTTAATTTCATTCAAGTTTTCTTTCCATAATCTTTTATTTTCTTCTAAGAATATCACTAACCTATCGAAGTTAATTTGATCCTCTCCCGTTCTCTCTAATTCCAAGGATATTATTTTGCTTTTAACTGTTTATCATCATGTCTAAAATCGGAAAGACCAAGTATTTTGGAAGATTAATTATTAGAGAATAGCTGCTTAACCAATTTTATCCAAACCAAGGATTATCTGTCGACATGATTTCTCTTTTAACACATTTAACCAAATCTTGTGGTATAATCTTTGATAGTTATTTGGGATATGTGAAAATAAAAGCATTTTGGAATTATTATCTTTAAGAATTAAGAAAAACACATGATCATTTACTAAATCGAGACAGAGATAGTAAAGTATAATACTTCCATGGAAAAATGACAAAAAGTTCAATACGTTTAATTTGTAGTATTATCGTATATGGTAGCAACATTTGATTTTAGAAAAAGAAAGAAAAAATAAAAATAATTAGAAGACAGTTTCGATTCACATGATAGTTATGGACATTAAAATGTAAGACTTGTTTAATTATAGTCTTATATGTTCAGAATTTGGACTGAGCGAAAGATTTCGAGGTCTGGTCTAGTCAGTCAAATGCCAGTCTCCACTGCTCCAGGTTGCCTCAGTGTCATATTCGTAAATAATTCCAACTCTTCTCTCTGATTGACTATATTTATACGGCGTCGTATTAAGCGGCCCCACTTTTTCTCATTATTTCTTCGACTCTAGATATGTCCTTTTCTCTCTCTCTTTCTGCTCACTGATTACACACAGATATAGTGATTATGAAGTAAACCCTGCAGATCTGTGACCACATTCTCCCAAAAAACAAAACCCTACTCTTCAAGTACGATCTGGGTAAGCTTTCCCTTCATTTCAACTTTTTTTGTGTGTTGTTTTTACTTCTTCGTTATAGAAAAAACAGTCAAGCAATGAGCTTTTCGCTTAAGTGTTATTCCATTTTTTTTCATTATTCTTTTAGAGGTCTATTTGTTTTCAGGTATAAATGGCATTCAATTGTTGTGAAAAGTAATGTTTTGTTCTTAAATTGAATTGCATTTGTGTATGTAAAAAGTACAACCAATTTGGTCTTAAGTTGATTATGGCTCGGTGTTGGAATGTGTCCAGTTCGTTGCTTGAGGATTTTCCAGTCAATAGCCTTAGCATCATAGTCATAATGTGTATCCTGTCAGATCTTGCAATGAGTTGTACCTACTTTTGCTATCAGAGTTTAAAGGTTTATCGAGGTTTTCAAATGATTTTATCACTTATTTTGTGGCCAACTATGGAGATGAAAGCTCTTCAGTCCACTGTAGTAGTCCTTTTTTTAAATAGTTGTATTGCACTTAATCTTGCATTAAATTCAATTAGTTTCATTATTGAATCACACAGTATGCATTTATGAGTTAGCTTATATGTGCGACGGTGTTAATAAATAATGGCACAATCAGGTCATTCAAATTAAGTAATTTGCAGGTAACCCTCCCTAAAAAGTGGGAATAAAGCAGGTCACCTGGTACATACACTAAAGGTGACCTGATAATGTAAAAGTTCTTTGTACCATTGGTGGATATTAGTTAAACTCTAAATTTATTAGCTTAACAAAAAGAAATGCTTTTAGAATGCTGTTTCAAAGATGCCAGTTCTGCCGATGTTGTAATCCTGTTTAAATAATATTCTTTTGATATATAGTGTCGTACTCTGAAATTTGGCTTGGTTTTATATCTGTTTCAGGTTTGATCCAAGTGACTGAAGATGGCAGAAGTGGATGCTGAAAATCCTGTTCTTGGAGAAACAACTTGTGGTTCTCTACTACAACAGTTGCAGGCAATTACTTTTTTCAGAATTAATTCTTGGTGTTAAAATCATGCAATAGCTGCTAGAGTTATGGAGTATTATCATTAGTATAATCTAGTGATGGCGAAAATACACTTTTCTGTCAGTGCAGCAAATTTGGGATGAGGTTGGTCAAACTGATGACGAGTGGCATGAGATGCTTCTTCAGATAGACAGAGAGTGCTTGGATGTCTACAAGAGAAAGGTTGACCAAGCAGTGAAGTCACGGTCTCACCTTCTGGAGGCTTTGGCAGATGCCAAAATTGAACTCTGCAGGCTGCTAGCAGCACTTGGAGAGAAAACATATGCTGGAATTGTGAGTGGCCGCATTTCAGTTTGGCTATGGATGAACAGAACTATTTAAAAATTCTTGGTTTGCAATTGGACGGTCATTACGCTGTTACCTTTTTCTAAAATTCGTTTTTATTTTTCCAAAATCTTGGGTTTGATTTGCAGCCTGAGAAGGCTTCAGGCTCAATCAAGGAACAGCTTGCAGCTATAGCACCAGCGCTGGAAAACTTGTGGAAACAGAAAGAGGATAGGGTAAAAGAGTTCTTCGATGTACAAGCGCAAATTGAAAAGATTAGCAGTGAGATTACTGGGATTAGCGAGCATGTAGAGAATCCTAAAGTAGATGAGTCTGATTTATCTCTGAAGAAGTTGGATGAATTTCAAGCACAACTTCAAGAGCTTCAAAAAGAAAAGGTTTAGCCATATTTTAGTAGGATTTATTCCTTTAGTAGTCTTTTTTATCCTCCAACGAGCTATTAACCACACATCTTTGTTTAATATTGCAGAGTGAGAGACTACACAAAGTCCTTGGATTCGTGAGCACCATACATGATCTATGTGCTGTTCTTGGCTTGGACTTCTTTAGTACTATCACTGAAGTTCACCCAAGCCTGAATGATTCTACTGGTGTACAATCTCAAAGTATAAGCAATGACACTCTATCAAATCTGTCAAGGACCGTCTTAGCATTAATGGAAGATAAGAAGCAAAGACTGCAGAAGGTAAATGTCCTCACTGTTTTAAGTTGGTCACTTGGCCTAGCTCTTCAAATCAAGTTAGAATGTATAGTCAAGCAAACAGTCAATTCATTGGGCATATTTTGAAATACCCAGAAGTTATTTCAAATAGTGTTTTACAGTACTTGGATTCTCAAGTACCGGAGATTTTGTATATACTGAACAAATGGAAATGGCTGTATATGGAGTCTGTTTGTCTATCCTCTGAACATGATAGGAAATTTTCTCCTCTGCATTGTTATAATCACTATATAGTTCATTCAACTGCCCATGATGGTGCTTACCAATGTAGGGGGTGTTTTTCCATCAAGATGGAATTGAACTGGGACCTCCAGATATGTCGAACCAATGGTTTCTCATGTCTAGATGATAAATATTTTGGTCAGCCTCCATTTCTTTGACATGTTCTCTCTTCTAAATCAATCCCCTCTTGCAGCTTCAAGAATTAGCCACTCAGCTCATTGACTTATGGAATTTGATGGATACACCTGAAGAAGAAAGAAGCTTGTTTGACCATGTTACCTGCAACATATCGGCTTCAGTTGATGAAGTGTCTCTTCCTGGGGCTCTTGCTCTTGATCTGATTGAACAGGTATTAAGAGATGGTATGCATTTTAAAATTCATTTGTGCATTTACAATTGCTTGTTGGTAATTGTTATTAGCTTGTTATCGCCCAGGCTGAAGTGGAAGTTGAAAGACTTGATCAGCTAAAAGCTAGCAGGATGAAGGAGATTGCTTTCAAAAAGCAGGCAGTGCTTGAAGAGATTTTTGCTCATGCCCACATAGAGATTGACTCTGAGGCTGCTCGACAGAAGATTATGGCACTAATTGAATCAGGGAATATTGAGCCTGTTGAGTTACTCACAGACATGGACAACCAGATTGTAAAAGCGAATGAAGAGGCTCATAGCAGGAAAGAAATATTGGAAAAAGTTGAGAAATGGATGGCAGCTTGCGAAGAAGAGAGCTGGCTTGAAGATTACAACAGGGTAAGTTTATCTTGTCTTCTTCATCTGTCTGTTATGAGATGAATCGAGCTTGCCATTAGTATGCTACCTCCAAAGTGGAAACACCACCTGCCCTTCTTTTTCCTTTCTAAGACGTTGTTCTTTCTTAATTGGTTACATACTTTGCTTTCATTTTTTCTTGGTCAGAATGATGATAGGATGCCAGTAAATTGTATTCCCTCAGTTCCAATTGTTATGATACTTTTTCCATTTTGGGACTTCCCACAATGTTTGGTGCCTCTTTATTTCTCTACAATTTTCACAACTTTCAAGAATTTAAATTCATTAAACTATTCACTGTTTTTCAATCAGTAAACTATCAACCGTCTTACTTTAATTTTATTTTAATATGATATTTTTCTGTTTCCAACCGCCACTTCAATATTTTTTCCAACATCACTAATATATTATGTCAAATTAACATCTTAAATACCATTCCCTGTCAAACATTGCCTCTAAAAGTGATATAGAGGGAGAAATTGAAATAACAGGGGATCGATCTTGTATAGGTTCTCGATGTTCGTGGGTTATTCTTTTTATACATATAGCTTCCATTTCCAAAGAGATTAGGCCGAAGAAGCCGGTAAAGCATTCTTGATGAGAAAGTGAAAGATTCGTGAAAGTGTTATGAAATTCTAGCTACTTACTATAGCGAAATCTAAAGCATGAAAATGCTCTTGATTATTAAAGCAGCTATCAAAAATTTAGGAGAAAAATGAGCGCATGTGGGAGCTATAGTGAAAATGGGCTTATTGATTCAGCTCATATGTGTGTCACATGCTGAGCTGAGCTCATTTCTTGTTACAAGCAGAAAAATACAGAAATGAAGAGAAGAGACGAGAAAGGGAAAGAGCACCTAAGCGTGTTGCAGTGGCCTAGTCGCCAATGAAGTGGATTGAGAACCATGAGGTCTCAAGTTCAAATTCCCGTGGATAGAAAAAGACACTAGGTGATATGTCTAAGCCTTGGTTGACGGAGTTACCCAGTACCTGTGCTTGCAGGAACTAGCACGTATTCCGTGGAATTAGTCGAGGTACGTGCAAGCTGGCCCAGTGAGAAGAAAAAAAGAAGAGAAAGGGAGAAAGAAGGAGATAAGAAGAAGATTAGGGTTTCAGTTCATTCAACATGATCCAAATGAGCTGTAGTTTGTACAATTTTTGCTGTAGTCTTCCCCTATCAACCCTGACATCAATAAAACACCTCACCAACTTCCCGCAAATGCTAACTTACAAGGACCGAAATAAAACAGCTCTGACTTAGGTCCAATTAAAGACTTTTCTGGTTAACTAAATGGGCAAATCTGATAATAATATAGCTTGCTCGCCCTCCTTTTTTAATTGAAAAAACCAACGGCCACGATATCGTCCTGAAGGTACAAGTCCCTTAAGCATAGTGATGGGTGATTGATTGTTAGCTGTAGAAGATAACCAACAATTGGCCCACAAGCAGACACTTGTACTTCTGCCTACATCTATACTATCTTAATAATTAATTTAGAAGTGCTACTGAGCAAGTTATTATAGTTAAATAAGATTGTGAAATCTATTAGATTTTGGTGTTTGGTTAAAAAAAATATGTTTTGCACGCCTCTCTTTCATTGAATTAACTTAGAGGTGTCTATCTTCTGGTATTTAATATTTCTTCAATTATCCACTCATGAAACAGGATCAGAACCGGTATAATGCAAGCAGAGGTGCACACCTAAATTTGAAGAGGGCCGAAAAGGCTCGGATATTGGTCAACAAAATTCCAGGTAATGCTAAATGGTATAAATAATACCAATGGTTCTTTGCTCTCCAGAGGAAGTCCAACAAAGATTCATCTGAAGATGTAATCCCTTAATTTTGCTAAATGACTACTTCGTCTATGTAGCTCTTGTGGACTCCTTGATTGCTAAAACAAGAGCATGGGAACAAGATCGCGACACCACGTTCACATATGACGGTGTTCCACTGCTTGCCATGCTAGACGAATATATGATGCTCAGGCATGATAGAGAAGAAGAGAAAAGAAGGTTGCGGGTAAGTGCAGTATCTTTTATGCGGTGTGATCGATTTGTTTGACACTACTTGGTTAGGATAATGTATTTTTGACCTTTCACTATTCTTGTGTTCAAGTTCATATCCATAATTCACACAATCCAAAGGTCTCACTAGTACATATGCTCTTTTGGTGTTGGGCAGGACCAGAAGAAGTTCCATGAACAGATAAGCAAAGAACCAGAAACACCATTTGGATCAACACCAAGCCCTGCTCGACCACTTGGTACAAAGAAGGTGGTGGGTCCACGAGCAAATGGGAGCGCCAATGGGTCAGCCAACAGAAGGCTGTCTCTTAATTCACACCAAAATGGTTCCAGGTCAACAACTAAAGATGGGAAGAGAGGCCACTCAAGAAAGGTGACTCCTGTGAACAATTTTGCCATTTCAAAAGATGATGCAGCCTCTCACATTTCTGGAACTGAACGTATTCCCAGCACACCATAGTAAACACCATAGTAACTACTGAATAAGAAACATAAATGGATATCTTCTGTCGTCATTAGTTGTCGAGATCATGTAGCAGGATAAACATTTTGATTAGTAGTCATGTAGCCGAGACCAACTAGCTATTTATGTTATGGTGGCAATATGAGCAAATCACATTTTAAATTTGTCTGTTTGTGTTTGCCCGAGTTCTGGATCGAGCTTGTTTAAGCTTTCCTAATTAATGGAATATCACACAAGAATTCTGCAACCCTGTACTTGAAATCCAAAGAACAGACTATCAGTCTTGAATATCGCCTCTATATTGGTCTAATTTCATTCTCAATTAGATCGAGAAATCCCGTTGTATTAGTAAATATCCAACCATTCGACGAACAAGGAATTAACCTCATCGCGACCAACCTGTGGTAAACAGTCCGATTTATGACAGTTGTCCTTAAAACAAATGAAGGTACACCTCTACAAAAAACCCTGGGCCCACTCATGATGGGAAATAGGAGTGTGAGACTATAAAAACCAAGAAAGAAAACCTCTCAAGGGTAGCTTCTTCTTCCACACAACTTTGCTTACACCGTAGAATAAAAAACTATACTCCATAAATGGAGCAACAAACAAGACCAATGAAAGATCCAAAACCTCTTTAAGGAGAGGCAAGTCAAACAACTTCGACGAAGAATTCTAAGTATCCTCGAGATAGAAATTTGTACTCCTCAAGGGGAGCAATAAACTAGATCAATGTAAGGTCCTGAACTTCTTCAAGAAGAGGTAGGTCAAGTTATATTGATGAATAAAATCTCGTTTACATCGTCCCATAATGGATTATTTATGTGTCTCAAGTTTATCTTTCGATTCAACGATTAATTATGACTGGCTATGATTTACCTTTGAATTATTTCAATTGATTTGCCTGTAAAGTATTCATTAACTTTCGACGAAAATAATTTGGCACCGTCTATGGGGATTTCCTAGCGAAATAGCTTAGTTTCTCCCAGGAGTCGAAGCCGAAGGAGCAATCCAACTCAAGCGAACCAAAGGAAGCATATCGACCGCTTGATACTCGAACGCTTCAAGGGAAACTGATATCCGAAAGCGATCGGGCAAGAAGCAGAAGCCCTCCCTCTCCCTCGAAATGAAGATATGAGGCATTTCCTTCACCCCTAACGCCGCGTTCGACCGGAAGCTGGCACAGGGCTGTCTCGAGCCAAAACCGAGACTCAGGCTGTATGCCTTTGCCATCGAAATATAACATGTTTGACCTTAGTCGAACCGGGAATCAGGCCACGTGCCTTCGCCATCAAATATAACAGGTTCGACCTCAGTCGAACCGGGACTCAAGCTACGTGCCTTCGCCATGGAAACACGTTCGGTCTTAGTTGAACCAGGACTCAGGCTACGTGCCTTTGCCATCAAAATATAACAGGTTCGACCTTAGTCGAACCGGGACTCAGGCTACATGCCTTCGCCATCAAAATATAACAGGTTCGACCTTAGTCGAACCGGGACTCAGGCTACGTGCCTTCGCCATCAATATATAACATGTTCGGCCTTAGTCGAACCGAGACTCAGGCTACGTGCCTTCGCTATCAATATATAACATGTTCGGCCTTAGTCGAACAAGGACTCAGGCTACGTGCCTTCGCCATCAATATATAACATGTTTGACCTTAGTCGAACCAGGACTCAGGCTACGTGCCTTCGCCACCAAAATATAACATGTTCGACCTTAGTCGAACCGGGACTCAGGCCACGTGCCTTCGCTATTAAAATATAACAAGTTCGACCTTAGTCGAACCGGGACTCAGGCTACGTGCCTTCGCCATCAATATATAACATGTTCGACCTTAGTCTAACCGGGACTCAGGCTGCGTGCCTTCGCCATCAAAATATAACAGGTTCGACTTTAGTCGAACCAGGACTCAGGCTATGTGCCTTCGCCATCAGTTTATTAGACAAAAACGTAATTTTATCTTTGAGTTGAAGACACTTACCTCAGTTTCTTCATTGGATTTTCCAATAGCCATCCGTGCTCGTTCACGTCATCGTCATCATCACGGTGATCATCATCTGAACTATCTCCGCAAGCAGCAATCATTGTGTTGGTTGATCCTTTGTTGCCTCTTTTGGGATGCACCTGTTCCTTCTTCATGTTCCTTCGTTCAACTCTTTTCGTTTTTCATTCAGTTTCCCACCAAGGCTAATTCTTGATTATGTGATCGGTCTTTCTACACTTGTAGCATCCACCATTATCCTGCTTCTCTGGAGCTCTGTCGTTGTTGTATATTCCACTTCTTGAAGAACCATTTCCTCTCCTTAGGTACTTCTTGAAGTCTTTGGTGATCATTGCTGATTCATCATCTTCCATGTCAGAACCTTCAGATTCTAGGTGCTAGGATTCTTTCCTTCTTAGGCACATCCATTTTCATAATTTGCCTGCTAAGTTCATAAGCCTTGAGATTTCCAATCAATTCATCAAAAGGAAGGGTGTCAATATTCTTTCATTCTTGAATGGCAATGTTATTGATTTTCCATGTGATTGGCAGGACCCTAGTTGGTATCTTCTCAACCCTTTCATCTTCAGAGATAATCCTTCAAGATACTTTAGTTCATTTGTCAATGTGGTAAACCTTGTGTACATCTCCTGAATGGATTTTCCATTTCTCATGGCAAATTTTCATATGAGAGAACAGTAGGGTTCATTTTGATCTTTTCACATGAGTTGTTCCTTAGTGGGCCACTCGCAGTGAGTCCCAAATTTGTTTGGCAGTGGAGTAGCCTTGGGTTCTGCTAGTACTCATCTGGACCAAGTCCGCAGACAAGCCCGTTTTTGGCTTTGGCATTATTCTCCACTCCTTCAAATCCTAGGCATTGCAATTAGCTCTTGGCTTTGGCACATCGTCTCTTTCAGCTTTTTCTTCAAAGTAGGCAGTGGACCATCAATAATTATGCCCCATAGCTCGTTCTTCTGCCGGCATGTGATCTCTAATCCTTGTGCTCGTTCTTCTGCCGGCATGTGATCTCTAATCCTTATTTTTCACCAAGATTAGTATTGGCCATTGAAGAGTGGTGGCCTAGCAGTGGATTGTTCTTCTCAATTTTCAGGCGGTGCACTAATCTTGATCTTTTACTAAGTTGTTGGCCTCTTCAAGGATAACTTTCTCTAATACCAATTGATATTTTATACTTCAATACCACACAAGAGGAGGGATGATTTGTGTGGTGTCCAATTTGTAAATAAGTTGCATGTAAAAAATAATCAAAATTAACTAAATAAATTCAAGAAAATCCAGAATATACTATTTACTAAAATATATGGATTCAAAAAATAAAAATACCACCTATGTCCATTTATAAGTAGTTTATTATAAAAATTGGTCAATTCATAAAATATTATTAATATTATTCAATTAGTTTTGCATGCGTTGATTTATAGAATGACCTGGTTCTTCTATTTGTTCCTTAGTCTAGTGTTGCGAAATAAATAATGCAGAAACTAAAGAACACACATATTTTTACGTCCAAATCACCCATCTCAAAAGGTTAAAAAAAACACAACCTACTTCTCAATAGAATTTTCCCCAAAACATCACTACAACTTTGGACCAAAACAACAATGTTTACAAACTCTTGTAAACCTATGTATTACCTCTAACCCTTGTAGCAACCAGCCACAAGCTATTGCAACAACTTTATGTTATCTCTAACTTGAACAATACAACTCAAGTACCTAATACAATTTGCTTCTATGAAAGTTGAAAGGTATAACTCAAAAGCCTACTACAATTGAACTAGAATAAAAGGCAGACACATGAAACATATTCTTCTATTCGTTCATGTAGCTTCAGGTTCGCACTTCTTGAAACACACATGAATTGCTTGCAGAATACCTTGCTATTTTGCTCTCAATTCTTGCTTAACTTCTGCGTTAGTGTGTCACCTACAAAAGAGAATACAAATGAAATGTGTAGAGTTAGTAGGATTAGGATTAACTAGAAACCTGATGCATTACTCTTCCTTGGGGGAAGAGTTCTAGGTAACTTTGTATACGGAAAAATCTAAGGATCCAATTTCCCGTCGTTACGACACCTCGTAAGAACGTCTCGAAGACTCGAGACTATTGCTGAGCTTCCTCCCTCGAGGGTCATCGACGCTCGACCTCGATGCAGTACAGACCAATGGTTATGGTAAAAATGGATAGTTCGCAAGGTACGTGACTAGAGCTGACAAAGCCTAGTGGACTAGTCTAAAAACGAATCAGGACATTAAATGGTTGTACATGCCCATATCTTTTTAATTAATGCATTTGTATTATGTTGGGATTTTTCCTCCTATATAAAGGGGATTCCTGTCATTTTGTAAGGTTTTGTTGCTCAATACGAAGAAATACACGAACATTCTCTCTGCTCTCCAACATATTTTCTTGATCTCATTGCTCTATTTATTACTTACATTCATTGTGTTCTATTTATTGTTCTTCGTTTATTGCTTATTGTTGGCCATAAGGAGTCGTTATTGATTTTAGTATAACTTTTAGTCGTCCATTGACTACCCTCAATAGCTCCCAGCCGAGCATCATACTCGACCCTGAGGCCCCCGAATAGACGAGCTCGAGATCCCGATTAGTAAACGTTTGGTTTGATTATTACCCAGCTCTCAAGCTCCTATTTCGTTCTAAGCTTTTCACATAGCATCAACTGCCTAACAACTAGTATAAAAATAGATCACGTATGTGCCACAAAATCAAATTTAGTTGTTACTACCATTTTCGGAGTAAACAAACTTCATTCTTTAACTCTTTCCTTATCTAAGATAGAGTTCTCTTCAAATAAGGAGTCCTACCCTTTTAGTTACGCAATCTTTTCGGTAAGGAAATATTAAATATAATCACATATACTTATCTCTTGTATGTGCATGTCTTTTGCTTAAATCTGACTGCAACCTGTATTCACTGTCCATGAACCTGATTCATGCCCGTGTTCCTTTGTCAATCATCAAAACAAATATCACTCAGGCCAACAAGAAATCATAATGTTAAACAAAAATTAAAGGCAAGTTTGAGCCAACAACCGTAAAGGAATACGTTTAAAGATAACGATTTATCAGATCAAGTTCGACGAATGCCCAAAGACCGTTATAAAACCAAGATAGGAGACCAAATAATAATTATAACATAGCGCAATATAATAGTGACAGAGTTAGAAATTTATATAAATTCAACGAAAAATGTCCTAAACTATCCCTCGACTATTGGTTTAGGGCTAAAAATCCCTTTGCCCACCTATCAAGTCTAAATATGCCGTCTATTTTTGGCCCATTTCCACCCGTATGGCTAATGATCAACACTAAAAAAAATAAAAAGTTAAGTAGATACCATGTGACATTTTTTCATTGGTCGAATTTAAAACCCTAACCCCAATTTAAAAATCCACCCATCATATGTAAAGATTTTCAGCCCCATATCCGACCCAAATCTATTTCTTTTTTAAAATTTTTAATTATTTTTGAACCAAGCTCTAGAATTTCAGCAATGAATTTTTCTTCCTAAACTCAAGTTTCCAGATAATCAAGTAACTTGATTCCCAGCGCAATAACAAAAAATAAAATTTGTTTTACACATCAAATCGCCAAAAAATTCAATTCGCAAACCAAATCTGAGCTTGAAAATATCAATAATAGTGGGTTCAAAGTTCTTTCTCAATTTTCGAATCTGAGCGGCAACTAAGGAATTAGAATCAGTTTAACTTCAAACCACTAACACCATTCTCCAATCTACTCAGGAACTGAACTTCGAATATCACAGTGATTAACCAAAAGTTTTATTTTTTCAAGTCAACATTAATATTTATCAAGCAACAAATAAGGTTGGAACCAGTTAAACTCACTTTCTATAAGTAATTTTCAATCAAACTTCAAAACTCCTATTAGAAAATGAGTTTTAGACGTTTTTTTCCAACAGTGATAAACGAGAACAACGATGTATCATTTTGGATTTTTTTGTTGTTGTTGTTGTTGCTATTGTAATTATCTCAATATAAAACTAATTCTTTAGCCTAGATTGTTGATACCAAATGATAGCAATGGGTGAAAATTTTAGGGTTTGGCTTTGGGTATGAGTCCGAAAACCTTAATATTTGGGTGGATTTATTTAATTTGGGTCGGGATTTTAAATTGGGCCAATGAGAAAAATGCCAAGTGGTATTGTAATTTAATTTAGTGTTGACCATTAGTCATAAAGATAGAAATTGGCTAAAAAATAAACGACATGTGCATTTGTAGACCTATAGGTGGGCGTAGGGATGTTTAACCCAAGCCAATAGTCCAGATATAGTTTTGGCCCTTTTTGGTATATTATATCAAGAAAGTACTAGAGTACGAGAGGATTCAACAACTTAAATATTATTAAATAAAAATAGTTAATTTTTTTTATCTTTTATAACTTTTGAACATAAAAGATTCAATTTATGCCATACAATGCATGAAAATGAGAAGAAAACACAATTCTCGAAAGTAAAATCAAAATTAGTTTAAAGATCTAACTCTTGTAAAAGTGAATGTCGTGTGGAAAGATTAATACTAATGTTCCTGGCAAAACCGAAAGCTACGGCAAAACAAAAATAAAGATCAAAAGCAGAGGACAAGAAAGTTAAGACTCCCAAGGTTCTGGAGATTTCCTTATTTTTCGTAATTTGTCCTAGGTTTAATCTAAATAAATAAGTGGTCTAGCTCAATTTAGTGTTATTCCTAAAGTTAATTAACTAAAATTCTTGCCTGCACCAGGTTCAAGTAACTTCAATGAATGGTTTAAAATGCGGAGGCATGAGGTGAGGTGTTTTACCTCTAATTAGGCGAGACGTAAGCCCTGAGACATATGATGTAAATCCCACGAATCATTAAATTTTACTAATTTTAAGAATTTTAAAATAATATAAAATAAAAATAAAAATTATATTAAAATGACAAAATTATAACAAATAATCTATTTTGAATATTCATAAATTATAATTTAACTATAAATAATATCAAAAGTATGATATGTATCATAATATGCAAATTAGTTGCAATGTCGTTACCACAAACATCAAAAGTAATGTATTCGATGCGAAATATGTATCTCTTAAGGAGTAATGAATATTGAAAGAATTTCGATATTATATTTTGATTTTTTTTAAAATACTTCTTTTATTTAATATTCTTTCTATTTAAAAGAGAATTTATATAAAAATATAATTCATAATTTAAATATGATTCTCTAGCATTATTTATTTTGGAGTTTTAACAAGTTAATAAAGTGACACATAATTCATCATATCATGATAACAAATTATACATAAATAGTTACTAGCTAATACCTAGCTATTAAATTATTAAATATTATTTCGTATTAATATTTAGGAAAATAATTGTAAAAAACTATGGACTAATATAATAAAGACATAACATAAGTTAATAAATAAATATTTTAAATGAATAATTTATTTAAAATTTACTATTATAGCAATCTTAGTAGATAACGTGCAATAATGTTTATTATAATTAATTGCATAAAGTTTTATTATGCGAGCCAAGTACGCTGAGTGTTGGGCGTATCCGGGCATAAGCCCTGATGGACAAGGAGAAAGTCTCACGGAACGAAGCCCCACGCATAAGTCCAGGGGCGTTTTACGAGTGCCCCGTCCCAGGGCGAGTTCTAGCCTTCCAGGCGAGTCCTAATTCTGCCTTTTAAAAGAAAGACTTCAATCATTCTCTGTTTCGACAATTTTTTCAATTTTACAAAAACTGAAAAACCAGTCCAGAAATATCTTCCCCTTTTTCAAAAAGAATTTTGTATTGGAAAGGACTCAAATATTTTAAAGAATAACTTTTTAACACTTTTTGAAAACAATGCCACCCTTACACTTGTCAAAAGGTGAGCATTTTGTCAAAGTAATTCTTTACCGGGAAGCAAAATAATCCAGAAATCGGAATGAGTTTCCCCATAACTTTGTTAACTACTCACACAGGAATTACACTTCATATTTTAGCAGTATTTAAGATTGATTTTATGGCATCATTTTAATTACCCCTATATTTTAATTTATATGAACTTATTACTATTTGGGGACTCAAACAATATTTTTGATAATATTTCTTGTGTTATAAAATAAAGACTATAAAGTAAAGACAAGATATAGAGAGAAACTGATATATTATTCGAATTCAAACTAATGTACATAATGAAATGAAAACCCTTCTATTTATAGAAGAAAGGAAACCACTATGCAAGCTGCTACTGCAAGCTGTTGTGTAAGCTCCTACTATACTAGATATTGATAATCTTATACTAAGAGTAATGTTTATCTATAACGGAGTACTAAAAGGATAAGCTCCTACTGAGAGTAATGTTTATCTATAACGGAGTACTGAATGGATAAGTTCATTATATCCGGTATGGATAATCTTCTGCTCGGGGTAATGTTTATCCATAACCGGATACTGAAAGGATAAGCTTATTATACCCAGTATGGATAATCTCTACCGAGAGTAATATTTATCCATAACCTGATACTGAAAGGATAAGCTTATTATACTCGGTATGGATAATCTTCTACCGAGAGTAATATTTATCCATAACCGGATATTGAAAGGATAAGCTTATTATACTCGGTATGGATAATCTTCTACCGAGAGTAATATTTATCCATAACCGGATATTGAAAGGATAAGCTTATTATACTCGGTATGAATAATCTTCTACCGGAGGTAATGTTTATCCAAAACCGGGTACCGAAATGATAAGCTTCTTCGGGAGGCTTATTTCCAATAGAGTACTAAATAGATAAACATACTTACGGCGGAGTCATATACGGATAAGCTTCTTCAGGAAGCTTATTGATAGTTTTGGCCCTTTTCCGTATAATATATTTATAACACTCCCTTGGATGTTCATTAAAAGATAATGTGCCTCATTAAAACCTTACTAGGAAAAACCACGTGGGAAAAATCCTAGTGAAGGAAAAAGAGTACACATATTTAGTAATACGCATTGCTAGGTGCCTCATTAAAAACCTTATAAGGAAAACCATGTGGGAAGAAACCTTAATAAGGAAAAAAGAGTGCATCACGTATTTACTCCCCCTGATGAAAACCTTGTTTCAAATATTTGAGTCTCTGCATTCTAACCTTGTATCTGCATAACCAATACGATCTGCACTACAATTGTTAGCATTAACAAGATACATAAGTGCATAGCAATTGCACCTGAGATCGAGTATTTCAGGACCAAGGAGTTCCTCATCCTCTTCTGGAGGTCGGAACGGATCCTTATTCACTTCAAGTGATTGAACACCCATTGATGTACTTAATGGGTGCGCTTGTCCATGTAAAAGCATTCAAAGACCCTTTATGTATAGGCAAATTGATGGATAAAGATCTCGTCTGCTAAATATTTAATTTGTAGACCAAGATAAAATTTATTTTTCTAAAATCTTTCATCTAAAATTCCTTTTTAAGATATTCAATTGCCTTTGGAGCTCTTCTGGAGTTCCAACAAGATTTATGTCATCAACGTATACAGCAAGTGTAACAAATTCTGATGACATTTTCTTTATATGGACAAATAACATTATTTATGTAACTCTCTTTAAGCAAATATTCACTGAGGCGATTAAAACACTTGCGTCCAGATTGATTTAAGCCGTACAAAATCTTTATAATTTGATCGAGTACATTTCCCGAGACTTTGAACTTATATGCTTCAGGTATTTTAAATCCTTCAGGGAACTTTATAGAGATTTAATCAAATGAGACATATAGGTTATGACTCGCATTTAAATGGAATGACATCTTCAGGTGTCTGGACTACTGGTCCGATCCTCACAATATTTCACAGTATTGTGCACAATATTGTATATATCATCGACGATCATTTTGTGTCGGTTCCTAAGCGACATAACTTGTTGAGATCACATCACTTTCTTTATTTTTAGGTACCTCAACTTCTTCTGGAGTTTCATGAAATGTTATGTCGTGGGCTTTTCTAGAGCTTATTTCCTCCTCATTATGATCATTTTGATCATTAGCTCTTTATCATTTTACAATGATCGTTACCTTTGGAACCGATTTGTCTACCACGCTTCATGCGTACAGTAAACACTATCCTTCAGGGACTTTAAATTTTAATAGGAGCATTTGCAGCTGAAATATGATATTTGATTTTGGATCAGCAAATGCTTCTGGCATTTGACTTGAATTATCTTCTAAGTGAGGATCATGATAATTCCATTCATATAGCATATTTTTCAGCTATTTATTCCATTCCCTAGATGTTAGAAAAACTAACATATATCCCCAATCTTCTTTGGGAAACATATCTTTATGCATTGTGGTAGAGAAATTAATCATATACCATACATCAAAAGATAGTAAAATATTTGATTTCTGATCCTAAACCAATTATGAGAGGAGGACTTATCATTTGTTGGTCTGATGCATACAAGTTCTGCTGTATGAAATTTAGAAAATCTTAGACCAACACATGAATCTTTGTTCTCATAAACAATAGTTTAGCCATTAATAGGAGGTATTCATTGCTAAACTAGCTTGTACATAAACCAGCATTATCAAGATGAACTGTCTTGATTTCATAATCTGAAAATTATGCTCTTAAGTAAGAAAAGCAATTTCAAATGCCAAACTGCAGGTTGACAAGAAACATACATGTAACCATCTTATATATGCATCTATAAGTGGTTCACATGATAGGTGAATGAGCCCGTATTCACCTTTTATATATTTCAGAATCAGGGGTCTTAGTCCCAACTTTAGCTGGTATAATCAATTTATTATGAGAACAAGCAACACAGGAGAATTCTTGAAGAATCTTCTAGTTCTTCAGTATATGCTTATCTAAATTCTCAAATAGCTCATTTAAAAATGACAAATAAAAACTTCAAGTTTATCATGACATGTGCTATCTCATAGTAAACTTCTGGTTTACTATGACATATTAGTAAACTTCTGATTTACTATGGCTATTTTTCTATTAGTAAACTTCTGGTTTATCGTGATACATGATGAAGTACAAATCGAAGAATAAGGCGGGTAACTTCTGATATACATATTATTTTACCCTCTATGATTGTGGAAAAAAAGAAGATTTTTCAATCTTTCAATCATTTATAATCTTAATATGATAGCCATTTATTTTAGTAAACTTCGGGTTTACTACAACCTATGTTTTGACCACAATCATATAATATGAATGACATATTGTAAATAATCTCTTCGAGAGCCTTCAATTATTATCCACAATCTAATATTTATCGGACACTACGGGTGTCACGTGTCTTCTAGGCAAACAATTAGCTCTTCGGGAGTTGTTGATACATTTGTACTATCAAATATTGCTCTGATACTTCTGGTACCATAAGAGAAATCACAATCAAATAAACAATTGTTTAAGCACAAGAAAACTCCTCTTCATAATATTTTCCTACTTCGGGAGGCAATTCCAATTGTATTACTTCTTCAGGAGAAAATTTAAAATACGAAATATTGAGTATATATTCTCTCAATTATATTACCTCTTCTGGAGGTAAATATATTTACATAAAAAATGCGTTCATATTTACCAAATTTATTAATATTGCCACATTCACTTCAGGGAATGGATTATTATTATCAAAAGTTCTCATCCTTCAGGAAAATCGAACATGATTATCTGAACGCGCATTAATCACAATAAATTGTGATGCCACAACCTCTTTTAAAATATTTAGTACTTCAGGAGCAAATCGAGGCGTGTAGAGAATATTTATGTATCTTATCTTCAATTGTAACCATAGAAAGTCTAAATTATCACTTCTGGTGATCATAGGCATATACCACTTCTGGTGGTTAATAAAATATAATTATAATAAGATATACGAAAATAACTACTTCTGGTAGTTGTATATTTCTTGCAAACTTTTCTAGAGTTTAAGTTGATCTAATAATAATATCCATATTCTTCAAAATAACATAAATAAGATATATTATAGTAAACATCATTATCAAATCGTAACTTTTATTTATGTACAATTACATAACCATACTACTTATTTCAAACAACAAAAATCAAAATATTTATATTTCTACAGATTCATTGCCGATTACATGACTTGTTTCTCTTTCTGGGAGTGCAAAGTAATCAGCTACATCTAAATGCATGAAGTCAAAATTATCTTCAGAGATAAAATTTGCTTCAGCATTTTTCTCTATCTTTTTCAATGAGGCTTGATAAAGCTCAACCAGGTGCTTTGGCGTACGACGGGTACGTGACCAGTGCCCTTTTCCTCCACATCTATAACATGCACTTTCAGTATTTGGTGCTTGCACCGCTTCATGCTTTTGTTCCTTCCTTTTCCACTGCTGGTGGCGAGGAGGGTTCTTTGGTGCATTATTATTACCATGATTGGGATTTCTTCCCCGACCACGGCCATGACCACGACTGGGGCCACAACCTCTTCCACGTTTGGATTGGTGGAAGTTCGTCTCATTCACTTCAGGGAATGGACTAGAACCAGTAGGTCGACTTTCATGATTTTTCATTAATAACCCATTATGTTGTTCGGCTATAAGAAGATGTGAGATAAGTTCAGAATATCTTTTAAATCCCATCTCTCGATATTGCTGCTGCAGGAGCATATTCGAGGCATGAAAAGTGGTGAAAGTTTTCTCCAACATATCATAATCAGTAATATTATCACCACATAATTTTTATTGGGAAATAATTCTGAACATAGCAGAATTATACTCAATGATAGATTTAAAATCTTGTAGCCTTAGATGAGTCCAATCATATCGTGCCCGTGGAAGAACGACCATCTTCAGGTGGTCATATCTATCTTTCAAATTATTCCACGGTATGACCGCATCTTTAACAGTAAGATATTCCATTTTCAGGCCTTCATCAAGGTGATGGCGTAGGAATATCATTGCTTTGGCACGGTCTTGGTTTGATGCCTGATTTTTATCACGGATGGTGTGTCACGACCCGGATTTTCCCCCAACATCGGGATCGTGATGGCGCCTACTCGTGGTAGCTAGGCAAGCCACTATATTCATACTATCCTGTTTTTAACACAATTGTAATTAAATAATTGCGGAATACTTTATCGAGATAGAAATAATTAAATACAAAGTAAAAATCATACTGACATCCTCTACCCAAGACGTGGAGTCACCAACTCACAAACTACTATGGAATACTACACATAAAAGTCTGAAGGAAATATAACATAATTCCGTTTGTCTCGGAACAATGAGACTACAGCTATTAACATAAATAAAGAAAGAGACGCCGGGCCTGCGGACGTCTGCAAGCTATCTCGGTCTCAAATATGATTAACTCCCACGCAATCTATTTACTGCTGCTCCTGCTCCTGATCGTAACCTGGACCTGTGCAAAAACGCACAGAAGTGTAGCATCAGCACAACCGACCCCATGTGCTGGTAAGTGCCTGGCCTATCCCGGCGAAGTAGTGACAAGCCTAGGACCAGACACCCACATAAACCCGTGCAATTCAATATATATATATGTACCACAAAATAACAAGAATTAATCAAGTATTGACACCATAAGGAATATCTTAAAGAATTCAACAATTAACCACAGTTAATAATTTCACAATGAAACACAAAGTGTAATGTAAACACAAGTAATATCAATTCAAGAAATAGCAAACAGGTTGCACGGCATCACCCTTCGTGCTTTTACTCTCATCCTCACATCCATAGTACGGCATGATCCTTCGTACATGGTTCAATAATAGGGCACGGCATGATCCTTCGTGCATAATCAATAATAGGGCACGGCATGATCCTTCGTGCATAATCAATAATAAACATGGCATGACATGATCCTTCGTGCATAATCAATAATAAACATGGCACGACATGATCCTTCGTGCATAATCAATAATAAACATGGCACGGCATCACCCTTCGTGCATTATCTCTCTTCCTCACCCAAATAACAATCAAATAAGTTCACAAGGAAAACAAGGTATAATGGAAACACAAGTAATATCAAGTCAAGAAATGGCAAACAATTGCACGGCATCACCCAAATAAAATATAATGGAAAAACAAGTAATATCAAGTCAAGGAATAGCAACCAATTGCACGACATCACCCTTCGTGCTTTTACTCTCATCCTCACCAAATACAAATAAAGTACACGACATCACCCTTCGTGCTTTTACTCTCATCCTCACATCCATAGTACGGCATGATCCTTCGTACATGGTTCAATAATAGGGCACGACATGATCCTTCGTGCATAATCAATAATAGGGCACGACATGATCCTTCGTGCATAATCAATAATAAACATGGCACGGCATCACCCTTCGTGCATTATCTCTCTTCCTCACCCAAATAACAATAAAATAAGTTAAGGGTAAAGAGAGAAGCAGTAATTCATAATACGTCCCATCAAGGGCAATCAATAATAATCTTCACAACAAGTCCCAACAAGGGAGAACAATAACAATTCATCTGCAATATATCTCAAAATAATTATTTTCCAACGACTCACGGTCATACTAGACGCCAGTGTATGGATGCTCGTCACCACAGCCCATACACCGCACTCGATCACATAACACATAACATATAATCCTATTCCCTCAAGCTAGGATAGAACGAACACTTACCTCGAAAGTTTACGAACGATTCAATCCGTAGCAATGCCTTTTCCTTTTGAATTTGACTCCAATCCAATCGTATCTATACACAATTGATTTAATATCATCATTTCTACTTAACAAACTAGTTCATATTGCTAAAGATGGTTTTTACAACATTCTGCCCGGAATAGTAAAAACCGACCCCGGACCCACATAATCGAAATTCAAATTTCGAACCAAATTAATTTCACCCAATCTTCCATGAGTTCAAATATACAATTTGTTCTTAAGTTCGACTCCAAAACGAGGTCTAAATCGCAATTTCTTTGAAAGCCCTAACTATACCCATTTCTCAAATTTTCAACCAATTTATACATGTTTAAGCCTAAGGATTTGATTGATGTTGATGAAAAATGAAGAAAATGAGTTAACAATACTTACCCAATGAACTTTGATGAAGAAATGCCTCAAAATCGCCTAAAATGCTGTGGAGAAGAGAGTTGAACAGAAATGGGATTTTTATCCCGTTTCTGTTCTGTTTTCTGTCTTAAATTCACTGGGCGAAAATTTACTCTATGCGATCGCAGGGCCTGTGATGCGATCGCATAGAAGGAAAATGGGGACAACAAAATTACTCTATGCGATCGCGGAGGTCTTATGCGATCGCATAGAAGGAAATGGATGAACTGAAATTACTCTATGCGATCGCAAGGAATGGTACGCGATCGCATAGAAGGAAATTCTGGGCCTCAGTCTTACTCTATGCGATCGCGAAGGATAGTATGCGATCGCATAGGAGGAAAAGTGGAAGTTATGCGATCGCATGGGCTCTATTGCGATCGCACAGAAGGATATTTGGGACCTCTAATCTTTGCTCTATGCGATCGCAGCTACACCTATGCGATCGCATAGAACAAAATCCCCTGCAGAAACAGCAGAATTTCTGCTGTGTTTTTCAAATCCGAAAACACCCCGAACCACCTCCGAAACACTTCCGAGCCCTCGGGGCTCCAAACCAAATATGTATACTAACTCAAAAACATCATACGAACTTGCTCGCGCGATCAAATCACCAAAATAACATCATTATCAAGGAATTTAGCCTTAAAACTCAAGAATTCTCTAAAATTTCATAATTTCCAAAATTTCCAATTTAAGGCCGAAACACGTCAAACGACGTCCGTTTTCAACCAAACTTTACAGGAAGCACTTAACCAATATATATGACCTGTACCGGGCATCGGAACCAAAATACGAGCCCGATACCAGTACCTTTTAATCAAAATTCAGTTTCATTTTCTTTAAACATTTTCAGAAAACAATTTAACAGAAAAATTCTTTTACCGGGGTTCTAGACCTCGGATTTCAATTCCGGACATATGCCCAAGTTCCATATTTTTCTACGGATTTTCTGAAACAGTCAAATCACGGATCCGGGTCCGTTTACCAAAAATGTTGACCAAAGTCAACCATATCAATATTAATATCAAAATTCTTCTACTTTTTCACATATTTCACATATTTCAACATAAATATTTTTCAGCTTTGTGCCGGACTGTGCACGCAAATCGAGGCAACATAGAATGAGGTTTTCAATGCCTCAGAAGCTTGAAATGATTAATTAAATAAGTGATGACCCTTTAGGTCGTCACAATCTCCACCTCTAAAACAACCGTTCGTCCTCGAACGGACAAAAGAAAGAAGTACCTGAGTCAGGAAACAAATGTGGGTAGCGGCTCCGCATATCAGACTCGGACTCCCAGGTCGATGCCTCAGGAGGCTGACCTCTCCACTGAACGCGCACAGAAGGATAACTCTTCGACCTCAACTGTCGAACCTGCCGGTCTAGAATGGCCACCGGCTCCTCCTCGTAAGATAGATCATTGTCCAATTGGACAGTTCTGAAGTCTAATACATGTGTGGGATCGCCGTGGTATCTCCGAAGCATAGATACATGAAAAACTAGATGCACGGCTGATAAGCTAGGCGGCAAAGCTAATCTGTAAGCCACCCCTCCCACTCTGTCTAAAATCTCAAATGGGCCAATATATCTAGGGCTGAGCTTGCCCTTCTTCCCAAACCTCATCACGCCCTTCATAGGTGACACTCGGAGCAATACTCGCTCCCCAATCATGAAAGTTATATCTCGAACCTTGCGATCTGCATAGCTCTTTTGTCTAGACTGAGCTGTGCGAACCCTATCTTGAATAATCTTGACCTTATCTAAGGCCTCCTGAACTAAGTCTGTACCCAACAACCGAGCCTCTCCCGGTTCAAACCATCCAACTGGTGATCGACATCGCCGACCAATAGTGTTGCCGTAAGTCCTGGTACATCTTCGCGGCGCCTGGATGAATAGAATACCGCGAACTGTGGGCCTCTGCTAAGATCGACTTTCGAATCCCTTCGACATTGGGCACACAAACTCGACCCTGCAATTTCAATACCCCATCATCGTCTAGATTCACCTGTGTGGCACCTCCCCGCTGTACTGTATCTCTCAACTCACGCAAATGAGGATCATCAAATTGCCTCTCACGGATACGCTCTAATAAAGAAGAACGAGCGACCGTGCGGGCTAACACCCTGCTAGGCTCAGAAATGTCTAATCTCACGAACCGGTTGGCTAAGGCCTGGACATCTAGAGCTAATGGTCTCTGACTGACTGGAATATAAACAAGATTGCCCATACTGGCTGACTTCCTACTCAAAGCGTCAGCCACCACGTTTGCTTTTTCCCCGATGATATAAAAAGGTGACATCATAATCTTTCCGCAATACCAGCCACCTTCTCTGCCTCAAATTCAACTCTTTTGTTTAAACAAATACTGAAGACTCTTATGATCGGTGTATACTTCACATACTACACCATACAAATAATGCCTCCAGATCTTCAATGCGTGAATAATCGCCGCAAATTCTAGATCATGCACTGGGTAATTCTTTTCATGCATCTTCAACTGCCTCGAAGCATAGGCAATAACCTTGCCATCCTGCATTAACACTGCACCAAGCCCAATACGGAAAGCATCACAATAATCAGTATAAGGTCCCGCACTTGTGGGTAAAATCAATACCGGTGCTGTAGTCATGGCTGTCTTGAGCTTTTGAAAGCTCGCCTCACATTCATCTGACTATTCAAATTGAACACCTTTCTGTGTCAATCTGGTCAGTGGGGTTGCAATAGATGAAAACCCCTCGCCGATAATAACCCGCTAATCCCAAGAAACTCCAAATCTCTGTGGCTGATGTTAGTCTAGGTCAGTCCTTGACTGCCTCAATCTTCTTCGGATCAACTTGAATACCTGCTGCCGTCACAATATGACCCAGGAATGCAACTGAACTTAGCCAAAATTCACACTTCAACATTTTTGCATATAGTTGGCTATCTTTCAGAGTCTGCAAAGTCACTCTGAGATGTTGCGCATGCTCCTCATGACTGCAGGAGTATGTCAATATGGAAACAATGAAGACTACAACGAACAAGTCTAAATAAGGCACGAACACACTCATGCGTATGCACATATCCATGACTCTGAAGTCTGGCCATAAGAGTTATTATTAAATTACAACATTGCAAATTAACCCTGTTATCAAATACCTTATTCTACAAATCCCACTTTACTCAGAATGAGGTATGGTGACCTCGTGATTATTTTCCCGAATTAATGCGTCATATTTATCCTTACCTGGTGCTCGTCTCAAAGGCTAAGCTCAACGGTTTCAAAATAGAAATGGCTAATATGAATAGAAACTATACAAGAATTGTCAAATAGTCCTAACGGACATGACTCTTATTTACGAATGCGATACGAAAGTATTAATTCATAAAAGAAGAATTTTAAACACATAAACTCTTACTACCAGGACCCGGTCCTCATATGATATCCACCGCAGCTTGAAGCTCGGCTTAGAAATATTTCACATTATGCCAAAAATTGGAGGATCTCATCCTCAACTCTGAATCACAGTGCTTGCACATCATATAATCTGAAATTTTTCATTTCATTTCTTTCTTCCTTTCAATAATTGTCCGTCAAAGATAATCATGACACAAAATGAACCCCCATACTGATAGGGCACACAATTAACGATTAAAATTAGTTATTCCGAGAATTATATCAAAACATACTGTAATAAGTAATATAAAGTCACTCTTAGTCTCATGGATATTAAGTGACTAACACCTAATAATAGGGATGTCTATCCTCATGTAATATCTCAACGGAAGTATTTCCTTAAGTAGTATGATTACGATGCTCGCTCATGAATGGAGCATGTTAAAAGGACTCGCCTAAGTTTTCTTTAAAAAAACCAAATTAAATTAGGGGAAAAATTATTCTGTCTATAACAATCTGAATTATACGTGTGATGACCACATTTGGTGTAGTGACCTCCCTCATATCATAAAAATTATATCAATGGTCGGGTCTCCACCTCTAGGATTTTCACCTCCACCTCTAACATCATAACCTCTACATCCTGGCTGGCCATGTAGGATAATTATTAACTGCAATGGAGCGTGTAGCCTGAGTGCTTTCCTAAAATTGTATTTCTCCAATATTCCACATTCACAGCAATTCCTTTAAGGATCGGTTAACTTATTGCTCATGGCAATATATATTCGGACACAGTCATTGTGACCTGGTACAACCGTTCAGATCGCACATACCACATATTGCAGAGAATCTCGGGGTGACGTCTTCATAACATTTTCAAAAAAATAGAGTTTAGTAGATAGCGTTGCATTGGCCGGCTTGCCCTCTTGGTAATCTTGTCACAAACATTGATGGCCAATTTCCTCTTTTGCTATGTTGGCTTAACACTGTTGAGCTACCCCGTTTACTCACAAACTCTTCGTTATTCTTCTGGGGCGATTTCTTACCCCATGAAATGAACCAACCTTAAATATGTATAAGTTATTTAGAGGACCTTTCTATACCATATATATATAGTCCAATAACTCACCATATTTGTCCTTCACAACTCCAACACATCGACCGGACGTCAAGGTCCGTTGAAACCCAACACGATTTATTAGGTGATCTCCTGATATAATTGCATCTTCCGTTGGGACCATAACCGATGTGGTAAATACATTATCTTCCCACTATTTCTGTGTGCCTTCTGTAGCACAGTAAAATGAACTCCTCGCATTCGACTATTCCCACGTTCTGTAATTCCTCATAAGAACTGTCAAGCACAATCTCGTGGGTTCTCAAAAGATGCACCGCTGAAGGTGGTAGCGAAGACTTTGGTGAAACCTATCCGTCCTCCGTAAAACCTTTGAAGGCATAGTTGATCTATCACCAGCATGTGCCATTGTTCGGCTGGATAAGCGGTACGTGACTACGCCATTCGTGGGAAGACAAGAGTGGAAATTTAACTTAACATTTTGAAGAACAAATTCGCACGATAAGAAAGAACAAATGAGAAACTTTTTCCTAACTCAATAGACTCTGGAGGACAAGTACGGACGTCTCCGTACCTACCTCCCAAACTCTACTAAGCTTGTTCGTGAGTGGTGAGACCTATGTAACCTAGAGCTCTGATACCAACTTGTCACGACCCGGATTTTCCCCCAACATCGGGATCGTGATGGCGCCTACTCGTGGTAGCTAGGCAAGCCACTATATTCATACTATCCTATTTTTAACACAATTGTAATTAAATAATTGCGGAATACTTTATCGAGATAGAAATAATTAAATACAAAGTAAAAATCATACTGACATCCTCTACCCAAGAACTTGGAGTCACCAACTCACAAACTACTATGGAATACTACACATAAAAGTCCGAAGGAAATATAACATAATTCTGTTTGTCTCGGAACAATGAGACTACAGCTATTAACATAAATAAAGAAAGAGACGCCGGGCCTGCGGACGTCTGCAAGCTACCTCGGTCTCAAATGTGATCAACTCCCACGCAATCTATTTACTGCTGCTGCTGCTCCCGATCGTAACCTGGACCTGTGCAAAAACGCACAGAAGTGTAGCATCAGCACAACCGACCCCATGTGCTGGTAAGTGCCTGGCCTATCCCGGCGAAGTAGTGACAAGCCTAGGACCAGACACCCACGTAAACCTGTGCAATTCAATATATATATATGTACCACAAAATAACAAGAATTAATCAAGTATTGACACCATAAGGAATATCTTAAAGAATTCAACAATTAACCACAGTTAATAATTTCACAATGAAACACAAAGTGTAATGTAAACACAAGTAATATCAATTCAAGGAATAGCAAACAGTTGCACGGCATCACCCTTCGTGCTTTTACTCTCATCCTCACATCCATAGTACGGCATGATCCTTCGTACATGGTTCGATAATAGGGCACGGCATGATCCTTCGTGCATAATCAATAATAGGGCACGGCATGATCCTTCGTGCATAATCAATAATAAACATGGCACGGCATGATCCTTCGTGCATAATCAATAATAAACATGGCACGGCATGATCCTTCGTGCATAATCAATAATAAACATGGCACGGCATCACCCTTCGTGCATTATCTCTCTTCCTCACCCAAATAACAATCAAATAAGTTCACAAGGAAAACAAGGTATAATGGAAACACAAGTAATATCAAGTCAAGAAATGGCAAACAATTGCACGGCATCACCCAAATAAAATATAATGGAAAAACAAGTAATATCAAGTCAAGGAATAGCAACCAATTGCACGGCATCACCCTTCGTGCTTTTACTCTCATCCTCACCAAATACAAATAAAGTACACGGCATCACCCTTCGTGCTTTTACTCTCATCCTCACATCCATAGTACGGCATGATCCTTCGTACATGGTTCAATAATAGGGCACGGCATGATCCTTCGTGCATAATCAATAATAGGGCACGGCATGATCCTTCGTGCATAATCAATAATAAACATGGCACGGCATCACCCTTCGTGCATTATCTCTCTTCCTCACCCAAATAACAATCAAATAAGTTAAGGGTAAAGAGAGAAGCAGTAATTCATAATACGTCCCATCAAGGGCAATCAATAATAATCTTCACAACAAGTCCCAACAAGGGAGAACAATAACAATTCATCTGTAATATATCTCAAAATATCATTTTCCAACGACTCACGGTCATACTAGACGCCAGTGTATGGATGCTCGTCACCACAGCCCATACACCGCACTCGATCACATAACACATAACATATAATCCTATTCCCTCAAGCTAGGATAGAACGAACACTTACCTCGAAAGTTTACGAACGATTCAATCCGTAGCAATGCCTTTTCCTTTTGAATTTGACTCCAATCCAATCGTATCTATACACAATTGATTTAATATCATCATTTCTACTTAACAAACTAGTTCATATTGCTAAAGATGGTTTTTACAACATTCTGCCCGGAATAGTAAAAACCGACCCCGAGCCCACATAATCGAAATTCAAATTTCGAACCAAATTAATTTCACCCAATCTTCCATGAGTTCAAATATACAATTTGTTCTTAAGCTCGACTCCAAAACGAGGTCTAAATCGCAATTTCTTTGAAAGCCCTAACTATACCCATTTCTCAAATTTTCAACCAATTTATACATGTTTAAGCCTAAGGATTTGATTGATGTTGATGAAAAATGAAGAAAATGAGTTAACAATACTTACCCAATGAACTTTGATGAAGAAATGCCTCAAAATCGCCTAAAATGCTGTGGAGAAAAGAGTTGAACAGAAATGGGATTTTTATCCCGTTTCTGTTATGTTTCTGTCTTAAATTCACTGGGCGAAAATTTACTCTATGCGATCGCAGGGCCTGTGATGCGATCGCATAGAAGGAAAATGGGGACAGCAAAATTACTCTATGCGATCGCGGAGGTCTTATGCGATCGCATAGAAGGAAATGAATGAGCTGAAATTACTCTATGCGATCGCAGGGAATGGTACGCGATCGCATAGAAGGAAATTCTGGGCCTCAGTCTTACTCTATGCGATCGCGAAGGACAGTATGCGATCGCATAGGAGGAAAAGTGGAAGCTATGCGATCGCATGGTATCTATTGCGATCGCACAGAAGGAATTTGGGACCTCTAATCTTTGCTCTATGCGATCGCAGCTACACCTATGCGATCGCATAGAACAAAATCCCCTGCAGAAACAACAGAATTTCTGCTGTGTTTTTCAAATCCGAAAACACCCCGAACCACCTCCGAAACACTCTCGAGCCCTCGGGGCTCCAAACCAAATATGTATACTAACTCAAAAACATCATACGAACTTGCTCGCGCGATCAAATCACCAAAATAACATCATTATCAAGGAATTTAGCCTTAAAACTCAAGAATTCTCTAAAATTTCATAATTTCCAAAATTTCCAATTTAAGGCGAAACACGTCAAACGACGTCCGTTTTCAACCAAACTTTACAGGAAGCGCTTAACCAATATATATGACCTGTACCGGGCGTCGGAACCAAAATACGAGCCCGATACCGGTACCTTTTAATCAAAATTCAGTTTCATTTTCCTTAAACATTTTCAGAAAACAATTTAACAGAAAAATTCTTTTACCGGGGCTCTAGACCTCGGATTTCAATTCCGGACATATGCCCAAGTTCCATATTTTTCTACGGATTTTCCTGAAATAGTCAAATCACGGATCCGGGTCCGTTTACCAAAAATATTGACCAAAGTCAACCATATCAATATTAATATCAAAATTCTTCTACTTTTTCACATATTTCACATATTTCAACATAAATATTTTTCAGCTTTGTGCCCGGATTGTGCACGCAAATCGAGGCAACATAGAATGAGGTTTTCAAGGCCTCAGAAGCTCGAAATGATTAATTAAATAAGATGCCTGATTTTTATCACGGATGGTGTCTGCCAGACCCATCGCATCAAGATGAATTTCAGCATCAAGCACCCAAGACATATAGCTTTTGCTCGATATATCCAGGGCTATAAATTCAAGTTTAGAAAGATTTGACATTATTTAATAAAAGAAAGTTCTTACCTCAGATACTTTCAAAATATTTGCTCGATATGGCAGAGTCTCGTGCTGATAACGTGTTATAAAATAAAGACTATAAAGTAAAGACAAGATATAGAGAGAGACTGATATATTATTCGAATTCAAACTAATGTACATAATGAAATGAAAACCCTTCTATTTATAGAAGAAAGGAAACTGCTGTGTAAGCTGCTACCGCAAGCTGCTGTATAAGCTGCTACTGCAAGCTGCTGTGTAAGCTGCTACTCCAAGCTGCTGTGTAAGCTGCTACAATACGAGATATGGATAATCTTCTACTGAGAGTAATGTTTATCTATAACGGAGTACTGAATGGATAAGTTCATTATATCCGGTATGGATAATCTTCTGCTCGGGGTAATGTTTATCCATAAGCGGATACTGAAAGGATAAGCTTATTATACCCAGTATGGATAATCTCTACCGAGAGTAATATTTATCCATAACCGGATACTGAAAGGATAAGCTTATTATACTCGGTATGGATAATCTTCTACCGAGAGTAATATTTATCCATAACCGGATATTGAAAGGATAAGCTTATTATACTTGGTATGGATAATCTTCTACCGAGAGTAATATTTATCCATAACCGGATATTGAAAGGATAAGCTTATTATACTCGGTATGGATAATCTTCTACCGGAGGTAATATTTATCCAAAACCGGGTACCGAAATGATAAGCTTCTTCGGGAGGCTTATTTCCAATAGAGTACTAAATAGATAAACATACTTACGGCGGAGTCATATACGGATAAGCTTCTTCAGGAAGCTTATTTACAACGGAGTATGAACATCCATAATATAATATATTTATAACATCTCGTAGATACTTTTTAAAGATTTTTAATTATTATTTATTATGACTCTTAATACTTTTACGTACTTTCTAAATTTATAAATTTTACTTTAAATTTTGAATTTTTTTATGTTCACGTTCACAATGAAAACTAGTCAAGGAAAAAGGAGTAGTAGGCGGAATTATGTCTGACTAGTGAGGATTAGACAGGACAAAAAGGTTAGGTATGAGAGAATACCCCACAATTATCCATACACATTTATGCCCCGACACAATAATATTCGACCTGTAACAGAATTGGGATGAAGGTGATTTCACTATAGCTTTATTTTACTCTGTTTGGACTAAGGGGAACACCAAAATTTCAAAACCATCATTTATTAACCAAACTACAGATATAGAATTGACTTCTCTTTTTTGCTTCTCCACATTTGACTCCCGTCCCCCCCCCCTCCCACCTTTTCCTTACTTTTTTGTTTTGTTGAGGCTGGGCAAAGCTAGAGTATAAATTATAGGTTTGTATAGTTTTTGTTTAGACCTATATATATAATAAAATCAAAGACGAGTCATGTGATGACATGATAAGTCATTTAGAGTTTTAAATCCTAATTACGCATATCAAAACCTTGAATACCTTATTTTAGCCTTTCTGGAATTCGGATATTTTTCAGAAGGCTTTTATGTTAAAAACTGATGAAATATAAAATTTTGTGTTAAATATTTATTTGAGTTGACTTCGGTCAACGATTTGAGCAAACAGATCTGGATCCGTATTTTGACGGTTCCGAGGAGTCCATGTCATGATTTGGGACTTGGACGTATGCCCACAATTGAATTTTTAAGGCCCCTAACACGAGTTATCGTATGAAAAAATTAAAGTTTAAAGGGTTAATGAATCTACATAAAGTTTTGACCAATATTTGACTTTATTGATAACGGGTCTGAATTTTTGTTCCGGAACACAGTATAGATCGATTACTATATTTATGACTTGCCTTTCAAAATTAGTGAGCAATGGAGTTAGTTTGGCGTGATTCAGACATCCGGTTGATAAAATAGATGTTCATAAGTTTTCTTGAAAATTTCATTTGATTTGGTTCTGATTCCTAGTTCTACGTGTTATTTTGGGCGATTTGATCGCGAGAGCAATTTGTATGATGTTTTTGGACTTATGTGCATTTTTTGTTTGGAGCTCCGAGGGATTAGGCGAGTTTCGGATAGGCTACAGAATGATTTGGAATTGGAAAACAAAGCTGGTGTGCTTCAGTTCTGGTGCAAGCATCAGACCTTGCAATTGCGAGGTCAGGCCTCTCATTTGCGAAGTTGCAAGACTCCCGCCAGGTTCGCAAATGCGAAAAATAGCTGGGCACCACAGGTTCGCATTTGCGCCCAATTTATTCGCGATAGCAAAGAAGGGATGGGGGGGGGGGGGGGAGGAACTGTATTCGTATTTGCGATCAAATGATTGCAATTAACATATTCGTAATTGCGAACAAACCGTCACAACTACGATGACAATAGGAATGTAAGACTTTCGCAATTGCGAAGGATTTCTCGCATTTGCGGGTTCAAAATTGTGAACCCCCGATCACAATTGCGACACCTGCGCCTGAATAAAATCTAAGTTTGACGGGAATAATCCTATTCATTCAAATTTTCAAACCTACAGAATCCTAGAGGTGATTTTCCTAAGAGCCCTTTTTCCCCAAATTATTGGTAAGTGATTCTAACCCATTTTCTTTCAATCTTCCATTACATTTCATAAGATTTCAATCTAAAATCTAGTATTTCTATGGTGGAAATTGGGAGTTTGGGTAGAATTAGGAATTTTTGTAAAATTAGAATTTAGACCTCAAATTGAGGCCGGGTTTCGAAAAAAAATATCATTTTATCGGGCTTGGGGGTAAATAAAAATCGAGTTTTAGGCCGAATTTTGGGTTTGAACCAAGCATACTTGGGGGTTAACTTTTATTAAATTTTTCATAAGGACCTAAATTGAATCATTACAATCGTAGGTAGTTCGTAAGACTTATTTTGAATCGTTTGATTGATAATTTGCTAGATTGTATTAGTTTGGAGACTTCTTTGAAAGGCAAAACTATGGTTGAGGTTTGAGTTGATCTTTGGAGCGAGGTATGTGTCGTGGTTAACCTTGACTTGAGGGATTAGGACTTGTTTACCTATTTGCTACATGTTTAGATATTGAGTACAACGTATATGTGAGGTGACATGTGCTTATGCATTGTTGTTGGGTTAAAGTAAGCAGGTGAGACTTGATTCTTGTAATTTAATCCTTTATTTAATCATGACATCCATTCTTAGACTAGTTTAATTACTAAATTGATCGTTCTTTCTACATCTATGAATTGTCTATGATAATTAAGTATTGTTTCTGAAGTTGAGGCTGATTTTATTGAACCATTGTTGACGTAAAGTTGTCCTTGTTTACTTTATCTCCTATTGTTATATGTTCATGTTATATGGTAAGGGAGAGCGTTAATACACGATGGGTGATGTGCCATATTTGAGAGTTAATGCATGAAGGGTGATGTTGTTCCATATTTGAGAGTTAATGCACGAAGAGTGATGCCGTGCCATATTGAGAGCTAATGCACGAAGGGTGATGCCGTGTCGTATATATTGATTCATGATGAGAGTGAGAGTAAAAAGATGAAGGGTGATGCCATGCCATGTTATTATTTCTTGGAGAAGCTGAAAGTAAATGCACGACGGGTGATGCCGTGCAATTTCGTTCATTATATTTATTCGTTTTGCTGGCTAAAGGATTATTGACTATTTCTTGTTATCATTTTCTGTTGTACTTATCGTATCTTGCACCCCTTTCGCATGTCCACCCCCCCAACAGTACACGCGGGTGTAACATATATTATTGTTATGTTGTACGTATATTTTTATCTTCACAAGTTTATTTACGAGGGTGTCCTGCCATAGCCTCGTCATTACCTCGCTGAGGTAGGCTCGAAACTTACGGAGTACATTGGGCTGGTTGTAATTATACTTTGCTCTACACTTTTTGTGCTAATTTTGGTACGAGTCCCAGCTATCCCTAAGGCGTTTCAACTCGGTTTCTTTGGAGACTCGAGGTAGATCTACTGGCGTCTGCAAATCTTGAAGTCCCCTTCCACTTCCTCTTATTTACTGTTCTTTTCATTCGAAACAGTTGTATTTATTCAAACTCTGTATGTAGAAACTCTAGAAGCTCGTGAACTTGTGACTCGAGATTGTGTTGTACTTAGATATTATTGGTTTTATGTCATTTCGCACTCAATTTTAGTTTTATTTCCTTTTAATTGATTTTACTTATTGAAACTGACTAAAATTAGCTAAAGATTATCTAACGTTGGCTTGCCTAGCAATGAAATGTTATGAGTCATCACGATCCCCGAAAGTGGGAATTTTAAACCATACAAGTTATAGATTTGATGACAAGTTTAGAATATATCCATGTACTTCAAATTCTGATACCGATTCTACCAAGGGAAGAAACTTTTATTCTTTGATATATTATATTTTAATATATGCAAATATTGTATTTGTATTTCCGAGTGACCTTGATGAAATATTGAACTTTCGCATTTTGGATATTAAAATACTGATTTGAGGAGTATTTTAAGTGAACTAATTATAGTAATAGTTTTCAATCTTAATTATCTTCAACTTTTTCAAATAAAGTTCATGTCTAAACAGAAGTTCAACTTCCACAAACTCTTTTTAACTTCAATTTCAAATACTTTTTTTTTTTGTTTATCATAAACCAAAAACTATCCAAACGCTTGATTACTACTATGCAAGAGAAAGAGAAGCAACTATATGGGAAAACTGAAGCTTTTCAATAAGCTCTTTTGCATGGCGTGAAGCTCGGCGCTCAACTCGGGCGAACAACTTGTCACTTAGCTGTTCGCCAATGTGAGCGTCTACAAGGACGCCACTGACGCTTCTGCAGCTGATGGCTAAGGCTCGTCCGACTTCAGCTGCATCGTCCGGGTGGTTGACAACCAAAGGACTCCCTCCCCTGAAGAGTTGAAGCTTGTTGATAGTGAATGAGCCGTTGGCTTCAACCACCTCTTTGAAATCTTGTATGCTTGGTGCATACACTGGGATGTTGAAGTTGTTCCTCTTCTCACTTGTAATTAGCCCCTGTAGTTCAAACAAATATTATTCATTAGTACAGAGAAAGCAACCTAAGTAGACAATCGACCAGTGTAAAGTTGTTCTCATGAAGTCACGTATATTACTCTTCAACACAATCAGTCTTGAACAAATATATATAAAATAAAATAAAATAAAATAGAAAAACAAGACAAGGAAAGAAAGAGGTTGACATGACAAAAATAATCAGAGAGAAAATAACTAGAGCTTCAGCCATTTGAACCTAATGATTAGAGTTTGAAGGTTTGTGATAAATAAATTATATACGGTCCAAATATAAAATTCATGTAGTCCAATTAATTATCACTCCTCATCATATATTTCCTTCTTTCCGAAACTATAATAAAAATCTAACGGCGGCTGCTTCTTACTAGTTATAGTCAACAATTATTTGGCGCCGTAGCCACTTGCATTGCTATTTGTTATGATATTGGTGATAGATGATGGAAGAAGTTACGAATAGTTAATTTTATGGTGTGGGATAGAGAGGAAGCCCAATTGGTTACAATGATACGTAAAAATCATGTTTACGACTATTCATTGAATGGCTCCATGCCGACGCTTAGTCACAATCCCTACTCGTTTGTCAACCAGACATACTTGGTCTAGACAGATGTTGACCTTTGAGACGTAGTAGTGCTTGTTTGCTCAAGAATCAAATTGGAGAATGACCTCATCCATCTGACTGTGACACTCAAGACTAATCTACATTGTCCAAAACGACCAACTTCAGAAATAGGAAAAGTCAATAACATATATACCGTATAAGTTATCTGATCAACCAAAAAAAAAAAAATGTCGTCACACTCCGTCGGATCTTTAAATACTGAAGAATTTTTAAAGGGTTCGACCTATAGCCAACGACTTTTTTATAGGATCCGAATAAGGAAAACATCAATAATGGCCGAGTTAGAACTTTACTAAGGAAAATCAAAGTATAAGAAAATAAACACACAACAAAGCTAAAGTGATTCAAATATAATAGTATATAGCTACTATATTGTATAATTTTTCGTGTGAAGGTCCGTCAATTGCCACCCTTTGGTAAAAGATGGCTACGCCACTATCCACCAACATTGTAAAAAGCTTATACTACTATTTATATAATTTAATTTATTATATATATGTTGAAGTCTTCACGTATTATGGCATAGATAAGAATGGAATGGGGTAATTACCTCTTGGACAAGATCATCCCAAGCATCTTGAAAATGGGTCCCAAAAAGGAGTCCGGCCCCACCTTGGTCCGTTGGGTCCACAGAGGTTCTTCCTAAGCAAACTAAGAACATGGAACCCCCTCTCTTCATTTCTATAGACCTTGCTCCAAGGAAATTACCCAAATCACTTTGGAATTGCTTTTTGTATGCAGTGGCTGTGCTCTCATTTGCACCATGGATGTATATCCTTCCCTTGTTGTACGCCCCTGATCTCTTATCCAACACTATATCTGGTACCTGTCATCCCAAATTCAACTTTAGCAATCTTTATACATATAACTGGTTGAATTTATTGATTACTCTCTTCGTTACAACTTACGTGAATCGGTTTGACAGGGTACAAGTTATAAAAAAAATAAAGATTTTTAAAATTTGTGGTATTAAACAAGTCAAAACGGGGTCCAGGGTATTTGTATGGTTATAAATGATTTTCAAACTAAATTATTTCCAAATTTAAAAAGAGGCCATTCTTTTTTGGAAGGAACAAAAAGGAAATAGATTTACATAAATTGAAACAGAGAGATTACTTTTTTTAATCAGTATATATGAATTATACATTAATTAAATACAATTATATATATATTGTACATTTGCTATTTTTAATTTAAGAGACTAAGTTAATTATTCAAACTTCTAAATATGTTTATTTGAAGATTCTTAATTTGCAATCAAAGAATTAAACAGCTAAGTTTTCAATGGGCCTTTGCATGCAGCTCAATTGGCACTAATCACCATATATACTCCCTCCCTACGCATTAGTTATTTATCATCTATGGGGGGGGGGGGGGGAGCGAAACAAATTTTTAACAAGTATATAAGTTAAATCCAACATCAAACAGAAAATAAAGAAATAAATATAGCCCAAAAAGTGCTTAGGCTAGTGGTTTTGAGAAAACCAGGGGCCATTATTATTTTGAGTGCTTTTGAGCTTTTTGACCTTCTCAAAGGAAATAAAGTGGTTAGGATCTTCATGCATTTTCAAACTTGAAAATTACATAACTATACCACAATTCATGTGTTTGCCTTAACTGTAAATCATCCTCGGGATTGGTTCACATCACTATTGTTTCCACATTATCTGTCTATTTGCCCATGCTACGTAAATTATTTTTTTTAGCTAACCACGACTTTGATTGATACCATATTACGATTTGACTTATGTTTGGCAAATACTACCTTCAATTTCAAATATTCCCTTATTTCGATTTATGTGAACTTATTTCTTTTCTATTTGGAAATAATTTACTTTTATGCAATGATTTGTAGCCATACAAAATATATGTGCTTCATTTTATACCATACATTCAAAAGTCTTTTCTCTTTTCTTAAAATCCGTCCTCAATCAAATAGGTTCACATAAATTAAAACGGATGGAGTATTAATTTATTTTAATAATCTAATTTTTCAAAATATTTGACATTAAATTAAAAAAGAACTCCCTTAGTACTCCTTTTACAGATCTACCCATGTTGTTCCAATGTGTTAATTAAGCAAATACGATTCAGGAAGAAATAAAAGATAATTTAAGCATATATTCTTATATTACGGTTCTCAAATATCAAATTTAAGAGTATAAAAAATTACTCCTTCCGTTTCAATTTATCTGAATTCATTTGACTGGGCACGAGATTTAAGAAAAGAAAAGACTTTTTATCTTATGGTCTAAAATAAAGCACCTTTATTTTGTGTGGATATAAGTCATTGTATAAAGGTAAACAAAGGGTTAATTATCTTAAATATGGACGGAAGGAAGTGATAAATGCCATAAATTGAAAGTTGAAGCATACATATATTTATATATAGAAGAAAAATAACCTGAGAAAGCCAGTGCAAGGAAAATGCAGAGTAGAAAACGTCAATGGATCTCGCCGGGAAGAGACGGCGATAAAAGGAACCCGGAACTCCGGCGGCAAAGTAAGATCGGTGGCTGTTGGAAGCTAAGCATTCCTCCATGCTGCCGCAACCATTATTAGCTAATGGCGGCAGCAGCTGAAACAGCGTGTTGAAGTCATTGGAAGGAAGATCAGAGAAGAAGGCGGAAAATTCTGGCGGTTGATGACCCGTCGCTTCGTATCGCTTGCTCATATGTTCCACAATTACGTCGATTATGTAGACGGTGTTGCTGCCGCAGGAGCATCCTAAGTCGACGATCACGAATGGAACGTCCGGTGGGCTTAGCTGGACTTCATCAAGGGTTTCTTTCAGCAGGTGTAGCATTGATCGAGCATGTTGCCCCTGTATACAAGAATTTATGTTATGTATACTGTTAACATTGTGGTGTCACCGTCATTGATTATAAGTATTAAGGCTTGTCGGTGGCGGATGAGAATTAAATTTATGACCTTATGTGAATTTTGAACCCTATTGACCGCTAAACTATCCTTCTGGATTGTGTTAAGAAGTTCAAAACTTAATATATAGAGATAAAAACAGATTTTGCCTTATATATACCGTATAATTTTTCGGCGAAGGAGGTTCGGATGAACCCCTTGCGCCCCCTAAATCCGCCCGTGCGGCTAGTGTACATAATTTATTTTTCTAAAATAAATTTACTACGTCGATGAAAGGGGGAGGGGAAGGGTGAGAATCGAACCCACACTTATTGTGAAAGACTCTCACTGATATCGGTGGCGGAGGCAGGATATATACTAAGGGTGTTCAAAAAAAATTAGATTGCAGCTCACGAGAATCAAACCTGCAATCATCTACACATTCTGAACACCCTTAACCTGCAATCATCTACACATTTTGATTCACGAGAATCAAACCATTGAGCCAAACATTTGCCTTGTGTCAAGGGTGTTCAAAACTTAAAAAATAAATTTTGCCTTATATACACAATGTAATTTTTCGGCGAAGGGTATTCGGGTGAACACCCTTATGCCCCTGTCTCCGCCCCTGACTGGTACCATTAGACTATAAACTTTTTGTTTTGGCATATGCCCGCGAAAGTTTCTAAATGTCCATTTACTACTAAGGTTGCACAAACCTTGTGTCGACTATGCTAAATGCAATAAATAGATTTTCAAGGATATAAATTACGTAAAGAAAATTATTTAATTTGGAAAGGTGGAAGTGATCACCTGAGCTTGAGAGTTATTGACATAGCTAGCCTCTCCTTTTCCCCCTTTCATGCTGAGCATTCTTTCAAGTTTCATGTTAGATACAACAACGTTGTCCTTATTGTCTCCTAAGGGAGCCATATTAGATACACAGATTCAATTCTTTTAATTTATCAGTGAAAGAGAAGTGGTTAAGTATGTTTGAGAATAGAAATGACAAATGGTTGAGTGGATTTATATAGAGAGTGAAGAAAGTTTAAAGGATTTGGTCTTGTTCTAGTGGTTAGGATGCATACTCATGAAAGATATGCTTTTTTGACAGAATCTGAAACATAAAGCTAAAATAAAGAATAAATAAAAAAAAATGGAAAATAATATGAAGAAGATATGGGCTTCACATGGAAACAAATAACAAAGCAGGCCCAAGATTGACGCCGGAATTCCATAATTGAATCTCTACGCAAAATTCTGTAATTAAAGAGCGAAAGAGATCTAACAGGAGTAGGAGATGATGGTTCAACTTTCTGTCCATTAATTAGTTGTGTTTTATTCTATTATCATGATAAATCTTAGTCTTTCCTAATTGATATTTCGGCCACTTATTTTAATCAGAGGTGAATCAAAGATTTTAAATCAGTGGGCGTAAAATACCGTCACACTTAATTTAATTTATTAATTTCAATCAAATTAAAGGCTGATTTAAAGATTTCAAATTAGTGGGCGTGAAATATTCCTCCATTTTATCGATTTCAATCAAATTAAAGGCGAATTAAGAGTTTCAAATCAATTAGTGAAATACGACCATACTCCGTTTAAGAAAATGGGCACAAAATTGGTTCAAACACGTTTATTAAAAAAAATACAAATTTGATAAATTTATAGTTCAAATTAAAGTTAGTGGATGCATTTCGCCTTGTATTATTCTTCTGCTATGCACCCTAAAAATAATTCTCCCCTACTAGAGCCCCATGATTCTGACAAACTTATTTGATTATGTACCTTGTAATAATCAAAATAGTTTCCATTAGATTAATTAAATAATTACCGAAGATACCTTATTGGAATTTGAAAGCATATAGTTGCTAGTATTCTAACGTGTATGCCATGATCAGCCAAATAAAAGTGTGCATCACTGTGTTGACTATGAAAGTAATTACGAAAATCTATTAGCTACAGCATTCTTCTAATCATGTTTGTTATAACGGTTTTATCGTTAAAATAATCATTAGAGAAATTAATGAAAAGAATAATATAATAAATAAAGGCCTTTTGAAAATCATATAAAGCAACAATCCGTGGGTCCAAATTTTAAACTAAAATATATGCCCATTAGGCAAACCTAACACATTTATAAGAAACACGGTTTTTCTATAAGCAACTACCAAAGTGCATAGCATATATACACGAAATGATTACAGCATAATTAAAATATTCAGAAATGAAAATAAGTATATATAGAAGATTTGTTTGTTGCTAGTTAAATTTATATTGATTTAATTTTAGTTGCTTTAGATAACGGCAAATCATTGACTAGTAATACTACTAATGCTAGTCATACTTTCATTCTCAAGCATATACGTATGACGACAAGAACCTGTTTTGATTCCCAAAATGACGACAAATTATTATACTTCTAATTAACCCCAACTCTTTTATACACCTAAACCATGATTTGATATTCCAAACAAGATTGAACTTCTTTCAATTTCCTAATTTATATGTTTGTCATATCAAATGGTGTATCATTTGGAAGTTGACATTTTGTCTACTACAGGAACTAAAATTAACTAAAGGTTAAGTGATCATTAATGGTCTTTCTGTCTAATTAAGTGTCATCTCTCCAGAAATCAAGCTCCAGTTTGTTCTGTGTTCCACATGCATTAGCTATACGGTCTGATGATCTTGCTCGAGCCAATAGAAAGACCGAGAAAAAATTTATCCGCATTGTTCTATGGGTGAAATTGGTTGATAACATGTGGTCAAATGGCAAGATGGCACGTTTAATGAGAAGATAGGCAAAAGATGAGTCACCAAACAGTTGACACCGGAAAAGAAGAGTGAAATCAATACGGGATGGATCTTGAAGGGAACATAGCCGATAATAAAGATTTAAAGGTTTGACATCTCGTAGCAATTAATGAGAAGTCGTTATAGGAGAATATCTGCATTCAAAGCCAGTCATTACACACCCAACATTGACGTTTTTATTCTCATTCAAGGGGAGTTTGATTTTAGGATCTTGTCCCCCCTAAGTAGAGGTTACAAATAACAAGATTAACAACCATTATAGGACACAAAATATTCTGCACACAAACGCTATAATCTACTATATTACGCTCGATCTAAACAATTTTATCATTACTCTTACTTTTGTTTTTGAAAAGATCGAAATTAGATCGATTCGCTTGTAATTTTTTTGGAGCAAGCGTAATATAGAATTGTTTATAAACTATGCTATAAATCACGCTATAAATTCAACTGTACCATTTTACGAGTAAACTGCTTAGCTACCACCGTGGGGCATAGCCAACTGCGTAATAGCTTTGGTCCATTCATTTGCTACTAACAAAATATAGACTCTTTCCTTTGATAAATTCGAATATGGTAGCTAACGATGTCAACAACACTTACAACATTGGAGTACACGATGAATGGGAAGAGGCATCCCAGCATGATGACTCAATGAGTAAGGTCTGCAACAAAGGGTATAAAACAACCTCGGTTCATGAAGGACAATATCCTCAGCATGTGTAGGTCCCACTCCTAATGATACGAAGGATGAACAAGTTGTTGGAATAGCCAAACTCCCGAGAGAACAAAAAAGAGGAATCATGGATCACCTCTCAAGGAAAGATCGGGTGATGACAGAATTAAAATAAGCTTTGTCAGGTGCTTCCAATAACACTAACGGAAGACGCCCGGTTCCTCCCAGTGTTGCTGCAAATCAAACGGCTCAAAGAACTGATAACAACACTCCAAAGGATGGAGTCAGTTTCGATAAAGCCAGAGGGACCGGATGTGGATCTTGGAATAACAACTTGAATGATCCTTTCAAAACTGAGCTCATGATAATACATGAGAAGGATGAATGAAAGAATGGACCAGAATGCAAAAGAGTTTCATGCACGTATGGATCATATACCTGGAGTGCCGCCGGTGTTAAAGGGTCTAGATTTTAAAACGTGCACACAATTGTCATTTAAACCAAGTGCGACATCACAGTTAATCCAAAATAGATTCAAGATGCCAGATATACCAAAGTATGATAGGACGTCGGATCTACATGAGCATATCACGACCTACGCCATAACAATGAAAGGAAATGACTTGGCTCAACAGGATATCGATGCAGTTCTATTTAAAAAGTTTGGCAAAACCTTTACAAAGGGCGACCTAACATGTTATTCTCTCTTGCCCGAACATGCAATTGATTTTTTTGAATGCTTGCAGGTTTATTCATCAACGCTCATGGCGAGCAAGAAAGATCCATACTAGAAAGGTAGATATATTCAAAATCTTACAAGGCAAATCTATGAGAATTCATGAATCAGTTCCAAAAAAAAAAGGATATTGTTACCAGTGATTCCAAATGAATGGGCAGCAGAGGCATTCATCACGGGTCTAAATCCACTGAGTTCTGACGCCTCCCAAGAACTAAAGGAGAGCTTTCTCAAGTTTCAGTGAAAAATAAGGATTGAGGACAATCAACTCTATTCCTCGATGCCCTCTAGAGGACGAAATTGTGATAGGAATCAGGATAAGATCAAAAGTGATTTTGACATGGATCGGAGGCCCTCTAGAGGTCGTTTCCAACCTTATGAGAAAGTCGATGGGCATGGCAATAAAGAATTCTAATCGCTAGATAGTTTCGCTTTCGATAAAAGGGCTGGGCTATGGTCGGAGTAGCATATCGTTTCAAGAGAAAAAAGGCATTGGAATCCTGAGATCCCGCATATCCTTGATTATCTAATTACAAATTTACTATCATCCCAGTAGAACTGGTGTCGTTAATGAGAAATATTAAAGAGGTAAGATTTCCAAAACCAATCCAATCAAATCCTAGCCAGAGGGAACCTAATCTGTGGTGTGAATTCCATGAGACTCACGGCCATAGAACTAGGATTACCGATATCTTTGCGAGGAGGTTGTGCCATACTAGAGAGTTCTTAAGTAACCGCACCAAAAACAATTATAGTAGAAGCCAGGACAATGCAGAGCCATCAAAGACATCGTTGGGGGTCACCTCAAATGACAATCAACATGATATTCAAAGGAAACGAGATCAATAGGGTGATATTTTTGGAAATAAAAAAGACGAAAATATTAGTGACTCATAGTAAGAGGATCCAGGAAGTCACAGAAGACGACATCACCTTCATGGAAGAAGATTCTGATGGACTTCTCCTACCATATAATGTAGTGCTAGTAATTTCTCTTGATGTCTTAGATTTCAAAATTAAGAGTGTTTTGGTCGATACATGGAGTTTAGCCAATACCATACAATGGAGGGTCGTAGAGCAAGCAATCAGGACATCATTCGGGCAACAAAACTTCTAACCTGCTTCAACCTAACTAGTGTCATAACCCGAAGAGAAATCATGCTGCCCACGCATACCGAAGGGGTAACAAAGACCACTTTGTTCTAAGTAATAGATAGCGATATGGGCTATAATGTGATCCTCGGAAGGTCGTAGATACACGATATGAAGGTTGTTCCCTCAACTATCACCAATTTTTGAAGTTTCCGACATTAGAAGTGATCAAATAGATAAAAGGAGATCAACCGGCAGCAAGGGAGATGAACTCTATAACCATTTCTAGCAGAAATGATAGAGAATCCAACAAATAGCAATTACAGGAACCGGTTCCTTATCCCATCCCAACCGAAGATGATCAAAAGGAGGAGCCAGAATTATATTTACTAAGGTCTTTCCAGGTACCCAAGGATATAAACGCGATAAAATAAACCGTCGAAGAGCTCGAGCAAGTGGCCCTATTCGAGGAATTTTTGGAAAGAAAATTACATTTGGGAAGAGGGTTAAATCCTGAACTCAAGTTAGAATTCATAAATTTTCTTAAAGCTAACATTGACTGCTTTGCATGGCTGTGCTAAGATATGACAGGTATTCCATGTAAGGTAGAGGTCCACAAACTAAGTATGGATCCAAACTTCCCACCGGTAAGACAAAAGAAATGCCCTATATCAGAGGTCAGAAACAAGCTTGTTAAGGAATATGTAACTCGAGTACTTAACATCGGTCCGATTCAAAAGTAAAGTACCCGAAATGATTAGCTAACATAGTTGTAGTACCTAAAATGAATAATAAATTTAGGATGTGTTTGGAATATAAGAATTTAAATAAGGCACGTTCCAATGACTCATTCCCGTTGCCGAACATTGATCAAATGATTGATGCTACGACGGGCACGAGCTAATGATTTTCCTTGATTATTATTCTAAGTATAGTCAGATTAAAATGAACCAGTAAGATCAATAAAAAACATCTTTCATCACAAACTTTGGCACATATTGCTATAATGTAATGCCTTTTGGACTCAAAAACATCATAGCAATTAATAATATGTGTCACACCTCCTTTTTTACCAATGCACAAATGTAAATGTGCCACTGTTTAATACTACATCCCGAGAAAGGATATACTAATAATCAGGGAAGGAGTTTTTCCACTTAAAGGACAGTCGGAACGGGATCAATTTATTTAATTTTTCAGAGTCGCCACTTGGAAAAATAATGGTGTCCCAAGTCACCGGTTAATCCCGAACCGAGGAAATATATGACTCTGTATTACAGTCTGCGAAACTAGAAACCTGGATAAGGAATTCTGTTAACCCGGAAGAAGGTGTTAGGCACTCCCGGATTCCGTGGTTCTAGCACGGTCGCTCAACTACTATTTTTGTTTTTATCTGATTTCTTTATATATTTTAATTAGGTGCTTTTAATGTTCCGCCTTTTAATTTTAGAAGAATTGCGACGTCACGAAAACACATTTCGAGTCACACCGCAACCGGTACGCCTGTGACTTTAATGCATTTCAGTTTCGCCGAGAGTAAGATTTGGGTCACATAAATGCGCACCCGTATTTAGGAAAGTAATTTTATTAACAAATCGTGCCTAAAGGTTCTATCGTCTTTATTAACTTTGGGAAAGACCGTGAAATTCACTAAACAGTCTTCCCGAGTCTAAGTTTTTACAATTAATTTGAGGGCCCCGCAATTGTGTATTTAGTGCGGCGAGGCTCATCTCACTTTTATTAACAATATAATCCTAAAATGACTACATTTCCTATTTTTTAGTTTTTATAAATAAAGAAATCTCATAAATAATTTAGAAATTAAAAATGCAATACTTATCTTATTTATGACAAAAAAACTTAATGAAACAGATTTTAATCTATGTTTAAACAAAATTTTTTTTTTCGAAATTGTTTTATTTATTAATTTATTATTATTATTATTTTATTATTTTACGAAATTTCACAACTTAATAATAAAAAAGGCTAATTTAGAATAATATTAAAAACTTGAATATATAAAAAAGAAAAACCAATAAAATCATTTATTCAAAAAACTATCAAAATTATAACAATATTAAAGTTTATATGATAAAATTATTTATTCCAATTATTCAAAGCTAGGTAAAAAAAAACAGAAATCACAAATCAATTGTAATTTTTATTTAAATTCGTTTTTTTTTAATTTGAGGGGCAAATATCCTAATTGATTACATACTAAAAAAAATATTTTTATTTACTACGTTTGGAATTTTTTTTTTAAATAACCAGTACTTAAATTAAAACTAAAAATAAAAGTGCAAAACCAACAACTAATATCTGTACAAACTAAACCAATCTTATAACTAATTTAGACTCATATTTTTAACTTTTTTTTATATTATTTTTTAACTTAAACCCATGATATTAACTATTTACAACTATTTTTCGAAACCATAATCAACCTTAATTATTTACATCTATATTGGGAGATTTGATGAACTTGAAGAAACCATTCTTGTATTATTGAAAACTCAAATCGTACCTAAATGCCTAATTTACGCAAAATAATTAAAATTCGCATTTTTGTTAAACTTAACTACATATTAACAACTTAGTTTATTAAAGACGATATTAAAGAAGTTCTAATTAATTTGATTAACAAAAGAGTAATTCATTCTTCCTAAACAATTTGAATATTAATAAACGTATTTATAACTATACTATTTAATAACCATTTTTAGAAGTGAATTATTATTGCTACAACAAGGCTTAATTATTTAAAGTTAACACGAAATTTACAAAATATTAATACGGAATTTATTAAAACATAATCTGTAAAAGAAGATAGAAAAACTATTTAAAATTTCAACAAAATCCTCATCTTTCCCATGTATTCATCTTATCATTTAAACATGATTAGGTATGTACCTGATATTGGAAAGAAAAGAACACCGGTGATCAACACAACAAATAACAACACAGCAATATCACAGCAACAGCAACCTCAAAAATACCCAGTATCCGGATTTAAGCAATAAGAATTAATCACCAGAATTGAACTTCAGAATAAGATTTGTAAAAATGGAAGACTAATTTTTCAGATTTTTTTTTTTGTTTCGTTTTTGTTTTTGTTTTACTAATTGCTAACACTCTTTAAGATTTTTTTTCAGATTCTTCTCTCTAAAATGTTTTCTTCTCCCCCCTAAATGAAATATGATTCTAACTTATATACACAAGACTCAAGGTCCCCTTTTAATTAAAAATAAACCATTATTAATTAAAAAACTAAAAGTAAGACTTCCACTTTCTTTTTATTTTAATCCCACTTTTAATTCCACTATGTTATGTTTTATTCTCCATTATATATATTCTATTAATACTTTTATTACCACTATCTTTTGTTTTGTCTTCCACTTTAATTTAACAATAATTAAATAACTAATGGACAAAAATAACTTTAATTCAAATAATTGACTATAATTTGATGACTTAAATACCCCCCAACATTATTAAAATTTGGTACTATACCCTTATCAGCTATAACCAATTCACCTAAATCAAACAACCAAAATATAGTAAATTTAACCAATTCTTAAACAATTTTAACAACCATTCTAACAATCTTGAAGAACAACCAAGAACAATATGATCTTTAACAACAAAAATTTCAGATTTACAATGACAACAAACAAGTAACTTCAAATCACTTAAACTTAACATATCAAACAAACTATTTTAATTCTACAATTAAAATCCGAATTTAGAATTAAGCAAAATAATGAACCAAATTTAGTCTACTAAACTCAATAATCATCTAATATTCAAATTAAATCTACCAATATCACAACCAAGATTTAGGGTAAAAAATGATTGAACTATAACATTTCTATATTAACAACTTAACAAAACACATGATTAAAGTAAGAAAAAATGAAGAAATAATCAAGAACATAATGAACAACTAGTAAGAAACAAAATCAATCATATACTATCTAAATCCGAAAATATACATATATATTTATATATATAGAACCGGTCTATATATATTCATATATTCATAATATACATAGAAATGAAATTCCTATATATATATAATATCTCATCCGAAAAATAAAGATAAATAACTAAAAAAAAATCTGTCCGAAAGTGAAAATAACAACAATAATAATAAAACGAAATCTTTATATATTGTCCGAAAAAATAAAAATAAATAATAAAAATATAACGAGAAATATATTCTGCCTGAAAAATAAAAAATAAAATATACATATATACATATAGTCATATATATATAATATACCCATATATACACGTATATACACAACATATACATAGTATATACACATGCATAATTAGGGTTTTTATTACTTTGTTCATACATATATGTATATTTATATACATATACACTATATATACACATATATATACATATATAACATATGTCTACACCTATATACACGTGTATATATGTATATATATATATATATACCCTCGCCGGAAAAATCAAAAGAAAGGAAGATGAAGAAGAAAATCTCGGGACATGCTCGGCGACGACAACAACCATGGCGACTGGAGCTCGGCAGCCATGGATGGGCTGGAGCTCGGCATCGCCGGACGCCGCTGTCACCAACTTTCTCGGCCAGCAGCGACGACAGCGAGCTGCTGCGCGCGTTGCTGGCAGCGTCACTGTGAGGGGGCGACGGGGAGGGGATGCTTCCGCTGCCAGTGTGACGTTGGGCTATGGTATTTGATGGGTTGGAAGGCTGTTTGGTTTTAGTTTGTTTGACAATGGAGGGTTGTTTTGGTTTTAACTCATTTGGAGTTGGTAACAGACGGTGTTTGTTGGCTTGGTTGGTTGACGTTGGTTGTTGAAGATTGTTGTTGTTGGAGGTGGTCCGGTGGTGAGGAGGCTGGGCTGCGTGACAGTGACGGCAGCCATGGTGGCTGGCGGCAGAGGTAAGGTGAAGAAGAAGAAAGAAGAAGAGAGTGAAATAGTTAAGGTGGAGGCTTTTTTTTTTGTGTTATGTGTTATGTTAGGTTTAGGGTTAGTATGAATAGTATATTAGTATATGGGTTATGGGTTTGGGTCATGGGTTATGGGTCTTGGGTTTGGGTTATATGGTTTTGGGTTGGGTAGAATAGGTTTGGGCCTAAGTTTAAAATTTAAGAAAAGGCCCAATTCCGAATTTGTCTTCTCTATATAAAAAAAAATTATTTATTATGAAATAAATTTTTAAAAAATTTTTAAGATTAAATTATAAAACCAAAATTATCTTAAAAATACTAATTAACTCAGAATAATAATTATCACACAAAATTAGACGTTAATAAAAATGAAAATCGCACAAAATTGGACATTAAATGCTAAAAATGCAAACATACATATTTTTGTGATTTTATAAATAAACTTAATTATTCCTAAGTATAAACTTGAATTTTATATACAAATGCAACATATTTTTATATTTTTTATTTATTTAAACAAATAAATATGCACAGATGAATGCAAACAATTCAAGAAAATAACACAAAATTCACAAATATTGCAAACAACACAAAACTCTTTTATTTTGAATTTTTTGGGAGTAATTCTCATATAGGGCAAAAATCACGTGCTCACAGCTGCCCCTCTTTGCGCGTAAACACGAAGAGTTTTTGTGCAAAGACAAGTGAGCGGATACGAGCGATTTTTGCCCATTTGAGCACTCCGTGAGAAGCATTTTTTTTTCAATTTTTTTTTTTTTTTTCAAAATTTTGACCGAACCTTTGCTTCAAGAGGTTTCCTACATATCCCTGGCTAAAAGGGAATCAGGTCAATGTAGTTCGGAAAATTTTGGTAGCTGGGACTACCAAGGAAACTGCGATTTTTTGCTGTTACTATTGCTGCTGTTGCGGTTACTGCTTGTTGACCTCCTTATTACACCGGGGGAATGTAAAATGAAGAAGTTATTCTAAGCTATGATTCTACAATTACAATTATTCCTATCCTAGCTTTTGTTTGCTTCTCCTTGTCTCTTTTTCTTTGATTTTTTGAGATGCTCACTCTCCCTTTTTTGTTGATTTTCTTTCTTGTTTTCCTCTTCTTCTTTTTTTTGATTTTCAATGGTACTTCTTGCCCTCGAGCTGAACCTGCTCAAAACAAAAACAACAAACTGCTTTTTTTTTTCTTTTTCTGCCCCAGTGTGGGCTTTTAGCTATATAAACCATGATGTGCAGAAATATATTCCCGTATTTGAAGGTGGGCGCCTAACAGAAATTAAACGTGCAATGCAAATGCAGAAATATATTCCCGTATTTGAAGGTGGGCACCTGACAGAAATTAAACGTGCAATGCGATGCAGAAAAGTATTCCCGTATTCGAAGGTGGGCACCTAACAGAATTTAAACGTGCAATGCGATGCAGAAAAATATTCCCGTATTCGAAGGTGGGCACCTAATAGAATTTAAACGTGCAATGCGATGCAGAAAAGTATTCCCGTATTCGAAGGTGGGCACCTAACAGAATTTAAACGTGCAATGCGATGCGGAAAAATATTCCCGTATTCGAAGGTGGGCACCTAATAGAATTTAAACGTGCAATGCGATGCGCAGAAAAGTATTCCCGTATTCGAAGGTGGGCACCTAACCGAAATTAAACGTGCAATGCGATGCGGAAAAGTATTCCCGTATTTGAAGGTGGGCACCTAAGAGAAATTAAACGTGCAATGCGATGCAGAAAAGTATTCCCGTATTTGAAGGTGGGCACCTAACGAAATTAAACGTGCAATGCGATGCAGAAAAATATTCCCGTATTCGAAGGTGGGCACCTAACGAAATTAAACGTGCAATGCGATGCAGAAAAGTATTCCCGTATTTGAAGGTGGGCACCTAACGGAAATTAAACGTGCAATGCGATGCAGAAAATATTCCTTTATTTGAAGGTGGGCACCTAACAGAATTTAAACGTGCAATGCGATGCAGAAAATATTCCCGTATTTGAAGGTGGGCACCTAACAGAAATTAAACGTGCAATGCGATGCAGAAAAATATTCCCGTATTCGAAGGTGGGCACCTAACAGAAATTAAACGTGCAATGCGATGCAGAAAAGTATTCCCGTATTCGAAGGTGGGCACCTAACAGAAATTAAACGTGCAATGCGATGCAGAAAAGTATTCCCGTATTCGAAGGTGGGCACCTAACAAAAATTAAACGTGCAATGCGATGCAGAAAATTATTCCCGTATTTGAAGGTGGGCACCTAACAGAAATTAAACGTGCAATGCGATGCAGAAAAGTATTCCCGTATTTGAAGGTGGGCACCTAACGGAAATTAAACGTGCAATGCGATGCAGAAAATATTCCCGTATTCGAAGGTGGGCACCTAACAGAAATTAAACGTGCAATGCGATGCAGAAAAGTATTCCCGTATTTGAAGGTGGGCACCTAACAGAAATTAAACGTGCAATGCGATGCAGAAAAAATATTCCCGCAGCCTGAGGACTGGGGAGTGGATTTTAAAGGATGCTACCTTCCTCTTTTTGGTATTTTCTTTTACCAATTATCCCTTGCCTGTGAATTTCTCCACTTATTTGGCGAACTTTCTCTTTTTGCGTTTTCTATTTTTCCACATTGGTCACATTCACTTTAAAGTGATGAATGACAATTTGTTCCTGCATGAAACAAAATTTATTAGATATAAACTGCTGGCAACTGGCATCTGCCGTCCCTGCTTCTTATTGCTTTCTTCTTTTCTGCTTTTCTCATGTTGTGTAGCTTTCAACTACTTATCCCTTGCAGACTCTTTTTGTATTTTCTCATTTTTCCCATTTTTGTTTTTTTGTTTTCTTTTCCTTTGGCCATATTTGCCAAGCTTCCTTATTTTCCTTCCCAATTTTCTTCCTTTCTGATCCAATGTTGTTTCAACTTTTGTTATCAGGAGCTGGTAGTTAGCTCTCAAAAGGTAAACAATGAAATGCAGGAAAAAATGAAAGAGAGGTAAGGGTGTTTTGGAGAGATGATAGAACTTATCTGGGTATTTGCTGGCTGATTCCTGCTGACCATGCCATGTATTTAAATTCTGACCCAGTTCATTCCAATCATTATTTTGTCTCCGAATTGTTTCCAACCCAACCCGATACTATTTTTTGTTGCCTTTTCTCTTTTCTGGTAGTCCTCACGATCGCCCTACGGTGCCTCGAAAGGTTTTCACCAATATGACTCTCTCATTTATTCTCTCATCCTCACAATCGCCTCACAGTGCTGGTTAAGGTTTTCACTGATGAGACTCTCTCATTTTTATTATTTCTCTCAACCTCACAATCGTCTCACAGTGCCGGCTAAGGTTTTCACCGATGAGACTCTCTCATATTTTCATTTTCATTTTTCCTTTTTGTATTTTGTTTTTTGTACCACGAGTATTATCCGATGTTTCGCTCCTCCTTCATTGCATTCGTTATCATTTTGGAATTGATCAGAAGGTCTTTCTTTGGACTGTAACGTGGCTTTTGGATGGGTTAAGAAAGAAAGGTATAAAGGCTCAAAATTTCACGAGGGTCCAAAAATATTTACAACTCTCGAAATTATTAAACATAACTTCTGCCCCAGTTTTAATATGTGGGGAATTTTTGGATTTTTTCTTTATTGTGACTGAACCTCAGAGAGGCTGCCTACGTACCCTTTCGGGATCAAGTCAGACGTAGTTCATCCAACTTCATTAGTTAGATAGATTTCTTTTGACTTTTTCCCGATTTTTTTGTCTTTTTCTCTCTTTTTTTCATTTTTTTTTTCATTTCTCTTTTTTTCATTTTTTCATTTTTTTTTTCATTTTGGCAATTTCGATCTTATTGCGCTAAAGCGATTCCGAGAGAGGGATATGAAAGAATATATTAAGGCTCAAAAGAGTTATCAATGGATAAAGTGTTTGGATAGAGAATAAAATGCCTTCATCATTTCAATTCCAAAATCACAACAAAATACAAAATACATAATTGAAAAGGAATCATACATAGTATCTTTTGACTGCATCTGAATTGATAGCAGTCTCTACGCACTTTCCTTCAACATCTGTTAAATATAATGCTCCATTAGACAACACCCGTGATACCACGAACGGTCCCTGCCAATTTGGCGCAAATTTTCCCTTCGCCTCGGCCCAATGCGGTAAAGTAACCCATCGCAACCAAAATGAGCCTATGCAAACTTTCGAGGTCGTACCTTCTTATTATATGCTCTGGCCATTCTCCGCTGATACAACTGTCCATGGCAGATCGCGGCCAATCTCTTCTCATCAATCAAATTCAACTGTTCTAATCGGGCCTTTACCCATTCATCGTCATCTATCTCATATTCGGCTATAATTCGCAATGATGGTATTTCTATTTCTGCGGGTATAACGGCCTCTGTTCCATACACCAGGGTATAAGGTGTGGTTCCGATAGAAGTACGTACCGTCGTGCGGTAACCCATGAGAGCAAAGGGTAACTTTTCATGCCACTACCTGGATCCCTCCACCATTTTTCGGAGAATCTTCTTGATGTTCTTATTTGCCGCCTCTACTGCACCATTCGCCTTTGGCCTGTAAGGCGTGGAATTTCGGTGTGTGATCTTAAACCTTTCACAAACTTCCGCCATGAGATGACTGTTTAAATTGGCTCCATTGTCTGTGATAATCACCTTGGGGATTCCAAATCGGCATATAATATTCTCGTGCACAAAATCCACCACCGCTTTCTTCGTCAGTGCCTTGAATGTCTTAGCTTCGACCCACTTGGTGAAATAATCAATTGCCACTAGAATGAACCTGTGCCCATTAGATGCGGCTGGATCTATTGGGCCGATGACATCCATGCCCCAAGCAACAAAGGGCCAAGGTGCTGACATTGTGTGCAACTCATAAGGCGGGGAGTGGATCAAATCTCCATGTACCTGGCATTGATGGCATTTCTTTACATACCTGATACAATCACGCTCCATCGTGAGCCAGTAGTACCCTGCTCTCAAAATCTTCTTTGCTAAAACATATCCGCTCATGTGGGGTCCGCATACTCCAACATGTACTTCAATCATGATTTCATCTGCTTGTTGTGCATCCACACATCTCAATAAACCCAAATCTGGTGTTCTTTTGTATACCACTCCTCCACTGAAGAAAAATCCATTGGCTAGACGCTTGATGGCTCTCTTCTGGTCTCCGGTGGCTTGCTCCGGGTATTTGCCAGCTTTCAAGTATTCTCTAATATCATGATACCACGGCTCTCCATCCGACTCTTCTTCCACAGCGAAGCAATAAGCATTCTGATCTCGGACTTGGATCTGGAGTGGATCTATATATGTCTTGTCCGGATGATGCAACATAGAGGACAATGTGGCCAAAGCATCTGCAATCTCATTGTGCATTCTCGGGATGTGCTTGAATTCTATAGACCGGAATCTTTGAGACAACTCGTGCAAACAATACCGATATGGTATCAATTTCAAATATCGTGTCTCCCATTCCCCTTGAATTTGGTGTACCAAGAGATCCGAGTCACCCATGACCAAAATCTCTTGAATACCCATGTCAATCGCCATCCTTAATCCCAAGATGCACGCCTCATATTCGGCCATATTGTTGGTACAGAAAAATCGAAGCTGAGCTGTGACGGGATAGTGTTGACCCGTACTTGAAATGAGCATCGCTCCGATACCAACGCCCCTGCTGTTGACAGCTCCGTCAAAATACATTTTCCATCCTGGCCTCTCCTCTTTCTCCATCTCCTCGATAAGCATTGCCTCTTCATCCGGAAAGTATGTCTTTAATGGTTCATATTCATCATCCACCGGATTCTCGGCTAAGTGGTCCGCAATAGCTTGTGCCTTCATTGCCGTACGAGTTACATAGACAATGTCGAATTCCGTGAGCAGAATCTGCCATTTGGCCAGTCTTCCCGTAGGCATAGGCTTCTGAAATATATACTTGAGAGGATCCAGTCGTGATATCAAGTACGTGGTGTATGCTGACAAATAATGCTTTAGCTTTTGAACTACCCAAATCAATGCACAACAAGTCCTTTCCAGTTGGGTGTACTTCACCTCGTAAGATGTAAACTTTTTGTCTGAGGTAGTAGATGGCTTGCTCCTTCTTGCCTGTCTCATCATGTTGACCCAGTACACAACCGAAAGAGCTATCTAGCACCGTCAAATACAAAATCAGAGGACGCCCTGGTTCTGGAGGAACTAACACCGGAGGATTGGCCAAATATTCCTTGATCTTGTCAAAGGCTTCCTGACACTCGTCGGTCCATTTCACCGCTGCATCTTTCTTCAACAACTTGAAGATCGGCTCGCATGTTGATGTCAATTGAGCGATGAACCGACTAATGTAATTCAACCTTCCTAATAAGCTCATGACCTCCTTCTTGTTCTTCGGCGGAGGTAGACTTTGAATAGCCTTGATCTTTGATGGATCCAGTTCAATACCTCGCCGACTCACAATAAACCCCAGCAATTTCCCTGAAGGTACTCCAAAAGCACACTTCGCTGGATTGAGCTTTGGATTGTACCTCCGGAGTCTTTGGAAAAACTTCCTCAAATCTTTCACATGATCAGGTTGTTTTCTGGACTTTATGATGACATCGTCCACATATACTTCAATTTCTCGATGCATCATATCATGAAACATCGTGGTCATTGCCCTCATGTAAGTTGCCCCGACATTCTTCAATCCAAACGGCATTACTTTGTAACAGTATGTTCCCCAAGGTGTAATGAAGGCAGTTTTCTCAGCATCTTCTTCGTCCATCAGGATCTGGTGATAACCTGCATAACAATCCACAAACGAACCGATTTCATGCTTGGCGCAATTGTCGATCAATATGTGAATGTTTGGCAATGGGAAGTCATCCTTTGGACTCGCTTTGTTGAGGTCTCTATAGTCTACACACACTCTGGTTTTGCCGTCTTTCTTCGGGACCGGCACAACATTTGCCAACCAGGTGGGGTATTTGGTAACTCTTATGACCTTTGCCTCAAACTGCTTATTCACCTCTTCTTTTATCTTCACGCTAATGTCCGTTTTGAATTTCCTCAGCTTTTGTTTCACTGGCCGGCATTCCGAGTAGATAGGCAACTTGTGTACCACTAGATCTGTGCTAAGCCCGGGCATGTCATCATAGGACCAGGCAAAGATGTCCTTAAATTCATGTAACAACCTTATCAATTCATCCCCGAGGGGTGCCTCCAAATGCACACTAATCTTTGTTTCTCGGACATCATCTTCGCTCCCCAAATTTACAGATTCCGTATCACTTAGATTCGGTTTGGGTTTTTCTTCGTATTGTTTCATGTCCTTACTTATTTCCTCCAGGGCTTCCTCATCCTCACATTCTATTTCATTATCTTCCTCGATTTCTTGTATAGTAACGTGATTGTCAGAACTGGGTCTAGAATCCTTCACGCATGACATGGCATTGGAATCAACACATGCAAAACTGTACAAAAGGAAAAATAAAGAAAAATAAGGCAAAAGTGAAGAAAAAGGAAAAACCGCATTTCATTAATAAAAGAAACGAACAATGTTCGGGATACATGGTGATGATTTTTTTTCATGAGGGGAATGGGGAAACTATAAAATAACGACTTTCGGGGAAGCAATGATGAAATTTTGAGCTAACTACCAAGACTCCTTCCGGATAAGGAAAGGAGTAGCTTCCCAATTGTTCAATGTGACTTCAGGCCCCACAAATTGCACGTCCATGTTGCTCGTGCCTTCCCCTGCTTCAATCGTATTCACCTCCCAAAACATTTTCTTAAAACCAAGCATTTCTTCATTGAGTTGGGTCTCAATGCACTTTGCTGCAGCAGATGGTTGATATTTTGTACCAGGCCTGATAAAGATGTCGGATAATTTGGGTATGGGTTTGGGTAAGGTCCAGCTTTTCTTGGCTTTAGAGGCTCTTTGGATATCGGCAAAGGTGGGTTTGAACCCTAAGCCGAATCTACCTTTATTCTCCGGAAGCTGAACTGGTTGAGTGACTCCCTGCAGTGTTTTGCCTAATCCCCTCCCCGGTGCAAATCCGTTTTTCAGCATTTCTCTGGCCACCATTACAGCAGTTGGTGCCATCATAGGGGTTGGTAACTTTTCTCCTTCAACAACTCTATTCACCTCAACAGCATCCGTCACTTGGTAGACCCAAGGACCCCTATCCCCATCAGTACCATCAAAAGGTGCTACCACATTACAAGTATTTTCCTCTCCGTGTACAACAATCTCTTGCTGCTCCCATTCAAACTTGACCATCTGGTGTAGAGAAGATGGTACCGCTTTGGCCGCATGAATCCAGGGTCGACCTAACAGCAAGTTATATGATACGGCAATATCAAGCACCTGGAACTCCATCGTAAAATCAACGGGACCGATGGTCACTTCCAAAATAATATCTCCTAACGTGTTCTTACCTCCGCCGTCAAATCCTCTCACATTGATACTGTTTCTCCGGATTCTGTCCGGGCTAATGTTCAGCTTCCCTAGAGTTGACAGCGGGCAGATGTTCGCGCTCGATCCATTGTCAATCAATACCCTGGTCACGACTGACTCTTCACTCTTTACCGTGAGGTACAATGCTTTATTGTGTTCGGTTCCTTCCACCGGCAGCTCCCTATCAGAGAAGGTGATTCTATTAGACTCGAAAATTTTGCTGGTAATCTTCTCCAAATGACACACTGAAATCTTCTCCGGAACATGAGCCTCATTTAGAATCTTCATAAGAGCCTTCCGGTGCTCCTCCGAATGTATCAACAAAGATAACAAAGAAATCTGGGCCGGGGTCTTTCTTAACTGCTCGACCACTGAGTACTCTTGTGACTTCATTTTCTTAAGAAATTCTTCTGCTTCCTCCTCCGACACTGGCTTCTTCAATTGACTTTCTTTTACCGTCTTCATCTTTCTCAGTTCCTCTGGAGCAAAACACCTTCCTGACCGAGTGAGTCCATGCGTTTCATTAATTTCACCATAAATCTCTTTTCCCTTGTAAACTACTGCTACCTTGTTATAGTTCCAAGGTACAGTCTTTGTACTCACCACCTGGCATTTGCACTACTGGTTTTATGATTACTGGCTCTGCACTTGCTCCTTTCACAGTCACGATCGTCTTTGCACCTGGAACTACCACCTTTAAACCTCCCATCACTACCGGCTTTGGTTTCTCAACAATTGCTTCCTCTTTCACAATTTCTTTCTCTAACTTGTCACTCGACTTTATCATCATGACGGCTTGAGATGGTTTTTGATTGCCATCACCCTGCACCAGTTCTATCATATTCGTTTCGTGGTGATTCGGCAATGGATTCTGGGTAATGTTTGGGGCCTCGGGAGCCTGCACTTCAATTCTCCTCTCATCGATAAGATCTTGAATGGCATTCTTTAATTGCCAACACTTCTCGGTATCGTGGCCCAATGTTCCCGAACAGTATTCACATCTGACAGAAGAATCAAGATTTTTCGGGGGTGGGTTTGGATTTTTTGGTGCGATTGGTCTCAACATCCCCAATTCTTTCAACCTGTGGTAAAGACTGGTATATGATTCTCCGAGAGGAGTGAATGTCTTTTTTGCTTTGTTTCTCCAATCAGCGTCCGGCCTGGGTCTATTCTGGTTTCGGTAAGGTTTAGGAGTTGGGTATGTGTTTTGGGTGTGGTACACATTGTGTGGAGCTTGAGCTCTCCACACGTGGGGTGGCGGTGGTGGGTAGGCTTGTGCTTGAGGGTGGTGGTAATGTGGGACAGTTGGTGGGTATGGTGGTGGCGGTGGGTTATATGGGCTTGGTGCATTGTAGGGATTTGGCGGGTAAGATGGTGGTGGTGGATTATATGGAGTTGTCGGGCTTGGTGGGTGTTGGCGATAGGGTCTTGGTGGGTTATAATGTGGGTTGCGACTCCATGACCTACTTTCAATGGTTGATACTTCTTCTTTCTTCTTCTTTCCCATCACTCCTCCGCTTCCACTCTGTATAGCTTGATTGGTGGCTTTGATAGCCGAAAAACTCATAATTTTGTTTGTCTTCAAACCCTCTTCTACAAAACTTCCCATTTTCACAACTTCGTTGAAACTCTTTCCAATTGCTGACACTAGATGGCCGTAGTATGTTGGCTCCAAAGCTTGCAGAAAACAATCCACCATCTCTCCCTCTTTCATTGGTGGATCCACTCTAGCGGCCTGTTCCCTCCATCTAAAACCGTATTCTCTAAAGCTCTCTCCTGGCTTTTTCTCCATCTTGGTAAGGGATAACCTGTCGGGTATGATCTCCAAATTGTACTGAAAGTGACTAGCGAAAGCTTGCGCTAAGTCATCCCAAACGAACCATCTTGTATGGTCCTATCGAGTATACCATTCCAGAGCTGATCCACTCAAACTTTGGCTAAAGTACGCCATCAACAATTCATCTCTACCTCCCGCGCCTCTCATCTTACTACAGTATCCTCTTAGATGAGCTACAGGATCCCCGTGTCCGTTGTACATGTCGAACTTTGGCAACTTAAATCCTGCAGGAAGCTGCACCTCAGGGAACAAACACAGGTCTTTGTAGGCTACACTTACTTGCCCTCCCAGTCCTTGCATATTGCGGAAAGCATTCTCAAGGCTTTTCACTTTCCGAGCCATCTCTTCCTGCCCGGCACTCGCTTCTATCATCGGAGCATGAGATTCGTGTTGTCTGAAAGTCGGCTCCGGAGGGTAGTAGTGAGAATCCTGGATATGAAACATTGGTTCGCTAGAGGATTTGTGGATAACAGCGGGCGGAGGTGCCACATATACAGGAGCAACTTGTGGAACCTGAGGTGGTGTTTGCTTGGCTGGAGGTGGTGGTATCTGGGAGGTGGAAGCATAGTAGTGAGGGTAATCGGGGTAGGTGGAGGATGAGTTCAGTGTTGGTGGCTCGGGGTTAGGATTGGCTGGAGGGACATATGCAGGGTTGGCAGGGTAGGCTGGTAGTGGTTGACCTCTTGACCAAGCCTGGTACATTTCAGCCATCTGTTGTCTTAACTTGTACATTTCTTCTTTCATCCCTGCCACATCCACGATCTCTTCTTCATGAGCAGGGTCTACAATGGTTGCCTCGATCTCCTGGGATACAGCCTTTGTCATCTTTTTGGACCTGGTGTTGTATGGGTGGGTAGCCAGTATGCCAGTTGCCTAGAAAATCTGATCTCACAAACATCAACACTTGTTAGTTGTTAGCGCATGAATAAGATGTAACGACTTTAAAAACAAACACATTTGCTCGAGTCGTTATGCATCATCCCGGCCGCTGCTCATTTCAATCATCTTTTTCTTTTTCCGCTCTTTTGTTTTCTTTCTTTCTTTTCTTCTTTTCTTTTCTTTTCTTTTTTTTTGCTTTTTTCTTGCTTTTTCTCTCTTTTTTTTTTTCTTGCTTTTTCTTTTCTCTCTTTTTCCTTGCCGTTTTCATAATCACGCTCCTATTTATTTGCCTAGCGGATATAAAGGAAATGACATAAAGCAAAAAGAATTGGTAACAACACTTTGTTTTCTCATTGATAATTCAAAACCTTGATTACAAAGTGATGTTTTAAAAAAGAAAAATAAAAGATGATGCATGACCTAAGAGTACATTAATGCACCTAGTGCCCGCGAGGCATCGTTCGGCCTTGCCGCGGGCCTATATGCTAAACCCCTTGGAAGCCTATCCAGGTCGGCCATGACTTGTTGTACAAAAAACTTCACTGCAGATACAAAAGTCCCCCGAGTCATATCTTCACAAAGCTGAGTCTTTCGGGTGATGTATTGGGCGATGCGAACAACCTTTTCTCTGATGACCCCTTTTTCTTGCAATAGCCGACTTATTTGTTGAGCGCGAGCATCCAAGGTGTGTTGGTTGTCCTTTTGCACTTGTTGTAGCTTCAATTCTAATCTAGCCATAGTCGTGTAGCAGTTCTCTCTTTCTTCTTCAAGATCTTTGATAATCTTGTTACTTTTGACTGTGGCTGAGATCATTTTCTTTCTAAGCTGAGCTATTTCAACATCATGCTTGCCTTGTAGCTGCCGGACTAACTTGGCTCTTTCCTCGGCGTCTTTGTCCATTTGCTTCCGAGCCTTGACTAACTCTTTTTCAGCTACGTCCAAATCAAAGCTATAGTCATTCACTTTCCGCCGGAGAATCTCAATTAACTTTTCCTCTCGGGCTGAACGAACTGGGGTCTGGGATGCAATTTTCATTTGAGCTATTTGAGCCTTCAACACATCATTTTCTTTCTTCGGCTGTTTCTTTTCTACTTCATCGGATGCTGCTTGCAAGCCACTTTCAGAATGAAGATTTCTCAGTTTATCTTCCAACAGACTGATTTTGGCCTTATATTCTTTTTCCTTGGCCGCCCATTTCAGATTTTCCTCGGATTGCTCTATCAGGTCTTGCAAGTGAGGTCTCTTTGAAAGACGTTCGTGTTCAACCCCTCGTCGGTACCATGTGGAGTACCTAGGTGATATCTCCCCCTTTGCTCTATTCGGCACACAAGTATCAATCTTCAAATTTTGGCACTCGTTCCAGATTTGCCGGATTTTTGCTTCCGGGAATTGCCCGTCTGGACCGATCTCCACAGCTTGCACACTGAGATCCCCATCTCTTGGAACAACTTGACATCTACCCAACTGTCGCAGGGCCCTGTATGGGGCATAAGGTTGGATGCTTTTCAAGCCCATGATCAAAAATGGCGACCCTTCCGTCGGCATATATATTACCTCGTCAAGAGGTAGCCAATCATATGTCCAATCGATTTGGCCATCAGTTAATGATCGAAGATGCAAAATCCAATCTTTGACTCCCTCCGGCAATTTCACTTCTTTTGTTCTCGTACATAATTCTTCCAAACATGTTCGTTCAGCCGAACCATAACTTGAGAACGAAGGATGATGGCATAGATGTTCAATTAACCAAATCTGCAAGATCAAATTACACCCTTCAAAGAAGTTGGCTCCCGCTTTGCACGCAGTCAGAGCACGGTAGATGTCAGCTACAACCATTGGAGCTAGAGTACAATTGTCTTGTACTATCAATGTGCTAGCTACCCCGCCAACCTTTATACTGATATGCCCATCTTTTCTCGGAAATATGACAATTCCGAGAAATGCCACTAAGAAAGCAAACCTCCGGTGCTCCTCCCATTTTGCTCGGTTGGACTTGCTACATAACTTGTTCGTGGGGTCATTGAAACCCCCGATGTGTCCATACCTACTATAGATGAAGTTTAAGGAGCAAAACCCGTTGGCTAGATCTTCGTTGTGAACATTCCTGGCAATTTTCAAAGAGTCCAGAAAACGATGCACCGTTACCGTCCTTGGAGATACCGGGTATTTTCCTTTAAACGGAACCTCAGTCTTCCCGATATAGAAAGCAATTTCCTCTAGAGTAGGAGTGAGTTCAAAATCCGGGAGATGCAATACATTGTGTGTTGGATCCCAAAATGTGACCAACGCTCTAATTATGTCGCCTCGGGGGATTATGTCCAATAATCCTGTAAGATCTTTCAAATAACCTTTGACCCAGTCCTGACCATCTGATCCCATGTCTTGCCACCATAATTTCAGCTCCAAAGGGATTTTATTTAGGGAAAAATGCTCATTCATCATTGTGCTCGTCCTGCACATTTATTAAGGAGATTTCATTTAGAAAAAAAAGGAAAATCTTTTTCAATGCAAGTTTTCATTTTTGAAGGAAAGGAAAGAAAATGACTTTCGAAGTGGCCATTTTTGCCAAAACAGCCTTCCGGCGTCCTTTCGGAACATTCGGCCATTTCCAAAAATAGCGATTACCTCGATTATTTGAAAGGAAAATCTTTTTGGTTTTTTTTTTTTTTTTTTTTTTTCTTAAAAGTGTGGTTGGACCCGTTTAAGGGTTGCCTACGTATCCCACCTAATGGCGAGAATCAAACCTGCGTAGTTCGGTCAGATTAATTGACCAATTTATTTCAACAACAAAACCATTTTTTCAATTTTTTTTTTTGATACCCATTTTCACTAACTCTTATTTCTCTCTTTTTTTTCAATAAGTTTTCTTCCCTTGGGATTTTTGCCGGTCCGCATAATGATCAAGGACAATTAAAAATGCAACACATAATATGCTCGGTCTTAATTACCGGGTCACCTGTCCTAGACGGACCCAACCCCTATGTTGAGTCCCCTAAGTCAGATATGATGCAAATAAACGTCCTAAATCTAGGCTCAATATCCTGATGTTTTCAATGGTACTAGACCGTGTACCCGAGCGGACAACTCGGATCGAGGAGGGGCTACGTACCGGTGACCCGCGGAGTCAATCGGCTTTGTAACTTGTCCGGCCTCTTTTTCTTATTTTTGGTATTGACACTAACAGAAAGGGGAGTCTCAACCAGTAAGCACATCCCCGGAGATAAGAAGAGAAGGGTTTTCGGCACGGTTTTATATATACAGTTCACGCAATATCAAAGCGGTAAACATGTAGCACATTAATCAAAATATATAATGAAATCAGATATAAACAATGAGGACACCTTTATACCAATTTCATCAACTAAAAAGTCATGTATATACGATCTATGGAAATACTCTATTATAGTTGTCACACCTCCTTTTTCCACACTCATACGTAATGTAAATGTGGCATTGTTTAATACCACACCCCAAGAAGGGATATAATAATAATCATGGAAGGAGTTTTTCCACTTAAAGGACAATCGGAACGGGATCAATTTATTTAATTTTTCAGAGTCGCCACTTGGAAAAATAATGGTGTCCCAAGTCACCGGTTAATCCCGAACCGAGGAAATATATGACTCTGTATTACAGTCTGCGAAACTAGAAACCTGGATAAGGAATTCTGTTAACCCGGAAGAAGGTGTTAGGCACTCCCGAATTCCGTGGTTCTAGCACGGTCGCTCAACTACTATTTTTGTTTTTATCTGATTTCTTTATATATTTTAATTAGGTGCTTTTAATGTTCCGCCTTTTAATTTTAGAAGAATTGCGACGTCACGAAAACACATTTCGAGTCACACCGCAACCGGTACGCCTGTGACTTTAATGCATTTCAGTTTCGCCGAGAGTAAGATTTGGGTCACATAAATGCGCACCCGTATTTAGGAAAGTAATTTTATTAACAAATCGTGCCTAAAGGTTCTATCGTCTTTATTAACTTTGGGAAAGACCGTGAAATTCACTAAACGGTCTTCCCGAGTCTAAGTTTTTACAATTAATTTGAGGGCCCCGCAATTGTGTATTTAGTGCGGCGAGGCTCATCTCACTTTTATTAACAATATAATCCTAAAATGACTACATTTCCTATTTTTTAGTTTTTATAAATAAAGAAATCTCATAAATAATTTAGAAATTAAAAATGCAATACTTATCTTATTTATGACAAAAAAACTTAATGAAACAGATTTTAATCTATGTTTAAACAAAAATTTTTTTTTTCGAAATTGTTTTATTTATTATTTTATTATTTTATTAAATACGAAATTTCACAACTTAATAATAAAAAAGGCTAATTTAGAATAATATTAAAAACTTGAATATATAAAAAAGAAAAACCAATAAAATCATTTATTCAAAAAACTATCAAAATTATAACAATATTAAAGTTTATATGATAAAATTATTTATTCCAATTATTCAAAGCTAGGTAAAAAAAAACAGAAATCACAAATCAATTGTAATTTTTATTTAAATTCGTTTTTTTTAATTTGAGGGGCAAATATCCTAATTGATTACATACTAAAAAAAAAATATTTTTATTTACTACGTTTGGAATTTTTTTTTTTAAATAACCAGTACTTAAATTAAAACTAAAAATAAAAGTGCAAAACCAACAACTAATATCTGTACAAACTAAACCAATCTTATAACTAATTTAGACTCATATTTTTAACTTTTTTTTATATTATTTTTTAACTTAAACCCATGATATTAACTATTTACAACTATTTTTCGAAACCATAATCAACCTTAATTATTTACATCTATATTGGGAGATTTGATGAACTTGAAGAAACCATTCTTGTATTATTGAAAACTCAAATCGTACCTAAATGCCTAATTTACGCAAAATAATTAAAATTCGCATTTTTGTTAAACTTAACTACATATTAACAACTTAGTTTATTAAAGACGATATTAAAGAAGTTCTAATTAATTTGATTAACAAAAGAGTAATTCATTCTTCCTAAACAATTTGAATATTAATAAACGTATTTATAACTATACTATTTAATAACCATTTTTAGAAGTGAATTATTATTGCTACAACAAGGCTTAATTATTTAAAGTTAACACGAAATTTACAAAATATTAATACGGAATTTATTAAAACATAATCTGTAAAAGAAGATAGAAAAACTATTTAAAATTTCAACAAAATCCTCATATTTCCCATGTATTCATCTTATCATTTAAACATGATTAGGTATGTACCTGATATTGGAAAGAAAAGAACACCTGTGATCAACACAACAAATAACAACACAACAATATCACAGCAACAGCAACCTCAAAAATACCCAGTATCCGGATTTAAGCAATAAGAATTAATCACCAGAATTGAACTTCAGAATAAGATTTGTAAAAATGGAAGACTAATTTTTCAGATTTTTTTTTTTGTTTCGTTTTTGTTTTTGTTTTACTAATTGCTAACACTCTTTAAGATTTTTTTTCAGATTCTTCTCTCTAAAATGTTTTCTTCTCCCCCCTAAATGAAATATGATTCTAACTTATATACACAAGACTCAAGGTCCCCTTTTAATTAAAAATAAATCATTATTAATTAAAAAACTAAAAGTAAGACTTCCACTTTCTTTTTATTTTAATCCCACTTTTAATTCCACTATGTTATGTTTTATTCTCCATTATATATATTCTATTAATACTTTTATTACCACTATCTTTTGTTTTGTCTTCCACTTTAATTTAACAATAATTAAATAACTAATGGACAAAAATAACTTTAATTCAAATAATTGACTATAATTTGATGACTAAAATACCCCCAACATTATTAAAATTTGCTACTATACCCTTATCAGCTATAACCAATTCACCTAAATCAAACAACCAAAATATAGTAAATTTAACCAATTCTTAAACAATTTTAACAACCATTCTAACAATCTTGAAGAACAACCAAGAACAATATGATCTTTAACAACAAAAATTTCAGATTTACAATGACAACAAACAAGTAACTTCAAATCACTTAAACTTAACATATCAAACAAACTATTTTAATTCTACAATTAAAATCCGAATTTAGAATTAAGCAAAATAATTAACCAAATTTAGTCTACTAAACTCAATAATCATCTAATATTCAAATTAAATCTACCAATATCACAACCAAGATTTAGGGTAAAAAATGATTGAACTATAACATTTCTATATTAACAACTTAACAAAACACATGATTAAAGTAAGAAAAAATGAAGAAATAATCAAGAACATAATGAACAACTAGTAAGAAACAAAATCAATCATATACTATCTAAATCCGAAAATATACATATATATTTATATATATAGAACCGGTCTATATATATTCATATATTCATAATATACATAGAAATGAAATTCCTATATATATATAATATCTCATCCGAAAAATAAAGATAAATAACTAAAAAAAAAATCTGTCCGAAAGTGAAAATAACAACAATAATAATAAAACGAAATCTTTATATATTGTCCGAAAAAATAAAAATAAATAATAAAAATATAACGAGAAATATATTCTGCCTGAAAAATAAAAAATAAAATAAAATATACATATATACATATAGTCATATATATATAATATACCCATATATACACGTATATACACAACATATACATAGTATATACACATGCATAATTAGGGTTTTTATTACTTTGTTCATACATATATGTATATTTATATACATATACACTATATATACACATATATATACATATATAACATATGTCTACACCTATATACACGTGTATATATGTATATATATATATATATACCCTCGCCGGAAAAATCAAAAGAAAGGAAGATGAAGAAGAAAATCTCGGGACATGCTCGGCGACGACAACAACCATGGCGACTGGAGCTCGGCAGCCATGGATGGGCTGGAGCTCGGCATCGCCGGACGCCGCTGTCACCAACTTTCTCGGCCAGCAGCGACGATAGCGAGCTGCTGCGCGCGTTGCTGGCAGCGTCACTGTGAGGGGGCGACGGGGAGGGGATGCTTCCGCTGCCAGTGTAATGTTGGGCTATGGTATTTGATGGGTTGGAAGGCTGTTTGGTTTTAGTTTGTTTGACAATGGAGGGTTGTTTTGGTTTTAACTCATTTGGAGTTGGTAACAGACGGTGTTTGTTGGCTTGGTTGGTTGACGTTGGTTGTTGAAGATTGTTGTTGTTGGAGGTGGTCCGGTGGTGAGGAGGCTGGGCTGCGTGACAGTGACGGCATCCATGGTGGCTGGCGGCAGAGGTAAGGTGAAGAAGAAGAAAGAAGAAGAGAGTGAAATAGTTAAGGTGGAGGCTTTTTTTTGTGTTATGTGTTATGTTAGGTTTAGGGTTAGTATGAATAGTATATTAGTATATGGGTTATGGGTTTGGGTCATGGGTTATGGGTCTTGGGTTTGGGTTATATGGTTTTGGGTTGGGTAGAATAGGTTTGGGCCTAAGTTTAAAATTTAAGAAAAGGCCCAATTCCGAATTTGTCTTCTCTATATAAAAAAAATTTATTTATTATGAAATAAATTTTTAAAAAAATGTTAAGATTAAATTATAAAACCAAAATTATCTTAAAAATACTAATTAACTCAGAATAATAATTATCACACAAAATTAGACGTTAATAAAAATGAAAATCGCACAAAATTGGACATTAAATGCTAAAAATGCAAACATACATATTTTTGTGATTTTATAAATAAACTTAATTATTCCTAAGTATAAACTTGAATTTTATATACAAATGCAACATATTTTTATATTTTTTATTTATTTAAACAAATAAATATGCACAGATGAATGCAAACAATTCAAGAAAATAACACAAAATTCACAAATATTGCAAACAACACAAAACTCTTTTATTTTGAATTTTTTGGGAGTAATTCTCATATAGGGCAAAAATCACGTGCTCACAATATGTTCGAAAAATAGATAGGTAAAATGATGGAGGTATATATTAATGACATGTTGGCTAAGACTTAAAATGAAGGAGATATTATGATACATCTCCAAGAGACGTTCGACATTGTGAAGAATTACAAGATGAAGCTCAACTCGGAGAAGTATGCCTTCGGGGTAGGCTCTGGCATGTTTTTGGGTTTTCTGGTCTCGCAAAGAGGGATTGAAGTAAAACATGAAAAAATCAAATTCATCGTGGAGATCCTGGACCAGTTAACAAGGGTGAAGGAAGTATAGAGGCTGACCGGTAGGTTAAAAGCTCTAAGCAGGTTCATCTCAAGGTCATTGGATAAATGCCACCACTTCTTCTCACTTTTTGAAAATGAAGAATAACTTTTTATAGACTTGAGAATGCCAACAGGCACCGAAGGACCTAAAAATTTACCTATCCATCCCTCAATTGTTGTCAAAACCAGGGGAATGTGAACAACTACTAATTTATTTAGCTCTATCTGAAGCAGCAATAAGTGTCGTTTTGGTCTGAAAAAAAGAAGGTACGCAATTTCTATTTACTATATTAGTAAAATATTATTAGGAGCGTAGACTCGTTATCCACAACTTGAAAGGTTAGGGTTAGCTCCCATAGTTGCCTCTCAAAAGTTAGGCCTTATTTTTAGTGTCACCCAATAGTCGTTGTGATAACCTTTCCCTGAAGGAATGTCCTTCATAATACCGAGTTGTCAGGGCATTTGGCTAAATGGGTAGTCAAAGTTAGCGAGTTCGACATTGAATATAACTGAGGACTGCAATTAAGTCACAAGTTTTTGCAATTTCGTGGCCGATTTCAGTCTGGGATTAATGCCTTTGGCTGCTAAGAAAGCAGTGCTAGTGTCAGGAATGACATCTGGAGTTTGGTACTTGTTTACTTTGGATCTTCCAACGTAAAATAGCCTGGTCTGACATTAGTTCTAGTCACCCATTCGTGGGAAACGCTAAGACATGCTATTAACTACACCATTCGTGGGAAACCCTAAGACATGCTATTAACTACCCTAATAGCTCGGGGACTAGGTTCCCAGGTCGTCGAGATACAATGCAACCCCCAACTGATGATAAACTAAGTGTTTGGGATTTTTTATACAAAGGAGGAGTGCATGCAACAATACATGAACAAATTTCAAATATTACTTGCACGATTCAAAGAATAGTCAATCATCCACATTCTGAGGGAGGAAAATGTACAAGCAGACACATTGGCTAATTTGGGGTCCTCCACATAGAAAAAAGGATCCGACTCCCGTACGGTCGTCCAATTGCTTTATTCGGTATTGGATGTAGACCGTTATTTTGAGGTAAATTCGACCAACTTAATTTGGGACTGGAGGAACAAGTTTATTGAATATCTCAAACATGGTAAATTACTCAAAGACCCAAAATCATCCCCGGCACTGCAAACCAAAGTAGCTCGCTACTGTCTTGTTGATGGATAATTATACCGGAGATCATTCCAAGGACCACTAACTCGGTGTCTAGGGGCCTCGGAGGCATACTACGTGATGAAAGAAGTACATGAAGGAGTCTGAAGAAATCCCTCTAGGGTAGCCTCGTTAGTTCTCAAGTTAGTTAGGGTTGGCTATTATTGGCCTCGGAAGGAACAAGATGCAAAGAAATTCGTACAAAAGTGCAACAAATTTAAACGTCAAGCACAATTAGTGCATCAACCAACATAAATTTTCACTCGGTGGTGTCTCTGTGGCCATTCATGAAATGTGAGACAGACATAGTTGGTCCTTTGCCGTTGGGTCTCTGGAAGGTAAGATTCATTTTATTTTTAACTGATTATTTCACTATATGGGTTGAAGAAGGTCCTTACCAAAAAATCAGAAAATGCGAAGGGGTTGTATTCATATAAGACCACATAAATCTAACGATTTGGAATACCAAAGGAGATTGCTTGTGACAACGGGCCACAATTTGTAGGTTCAAAAGTCATAAAGTTCTTGGAAAGGTTAAAGATCAAACAAATTACTTCTTCACCATACCACCCATGTACTAACGGGCATCTAGAGTTAGCCAACAAGGTAATTATTCAAAACCTTAAAAAAAGCTAGAATATGCTAAATGGAAGTGGCGGGATGAACTACCGGATATTTTATGGGCATATCGAACCATGACAAAGTCGAGCACGGGTGAAACACCCTTCTCACTTGTATATGGATCAGAGGCTTTGATATCGGTGGAAGTGGAGGAGCTGACCTTAAGGTTTTCCCAAGAAAACGAAGAAGTAAATAATGAAGCATCGTTGGTGAAGCTAGACTTGCTTGAAGAACATCTTGATCTATAAGATTTGAGGATGGTAGCACAAAAGCAAAGAATGGAAAGGTATTACAATCGCAGGGAAAACCTACGATATTTTGAAGCAGGATATTTGGTTCTAAGGAAAGTTACTCAAAGCACTCGAGAAGTAAACACCGAAAAGCTAGGATCAACATGGGAAGGACCTTACCGAATCTCAGCTACAATCGGTAAAGGCTCGTATGAACTATAAATTCAAGATGGCGTTAAATGGTTGAGCAACTAGAATGTCACTCACCTCAAAATGTATTATTGATGAAGATCCTTGCTGGTATTGAAAGTACGTGTTGTACTATTTTTCTCTTCATCCAGTTTTGTCCCAATTGGATTTTCCTGGCAAGGTTTTAAACAAGATAGCAATGTAAAGCAGACCACGAAGAAAGGATCATTTGCGAGGATAAGACCTTCAGTATAATGGCACAAAAAGTTCTTCAACCAATGGGGTCACGACCATGAGCTCGCGTGGAGCTTGTAGATGGTTAAATAATATTTGGTTCAACGAAAAATATAGCCTCCAAATCTTAAACAGATGATTAACTATTCATAAGTTGTCTCCACCAATGAGGTAGCTGCATAAAGTATAAAATGAATGAAAGGGTCTTCAATGAATGCAATAATTTCAGTGTTCGAATTCTCGTACTTAGCTTTTGAACATTGGGGGGAGAATAATACATGATACGACACCCAGAGTGCCACCAAATTGGGGATTGTCAGAAACAGGATCAACGTCTTACCGAGATTGAGGACTTCATGACCAGCTCCGTAGAAATAAGTTATACAAGTTAGCCACATATAATGATATCTTTATTTACTTAAGTAGATGAATGTTTATGTAAGTGTACTTTTGAAGATAGAAGGAATAAATCAAAATTCTTTTGTTTTTTATCCTATTTCTTGTTCGAACGATAAGTCATTTATTTTTCTATTTGAGAGTTAGCAAAAACATCAATTGCGTGTGCCGTAATGAATAGGATACGACCTATTCAAGAGCACCGTAAACATATGGGCACTCTCTTATGAATCCCTCATAATAAAGGGTAGGTTTTGTAAGTGCTTATGCCCGGAATCAAAAGCTATCAGGTGCAAAAATATTCCCGAAGCTTTATCAAACAAATGTAAAGAGGATATTTTGCACAACACTTAAGAAAAAATCTCTTTTATTTATTAAAGTGCCAAACTTAGTAAAAAGTTTTGGCATAATTACAAGAGATAAATTTTTTTGTTACATTATTCTTTGCTTGCAGAACCCCAAAGGGGGAGGAAGTCTTCATTCTCCCTTGTGGAAGAAGGTTGTTCTGCCCTCGGGGTCTTCATCCTCTTCGGTTTACGAATACTCATAACTAGTATTTAAGGAGTTAGTTGCAGCAGAGTGAATACGAATATTCTCATAAGAAGTTAACTCTAGTTGTTGCACCTTGGCAATGCAGTCATCAATGTTGGAAACAACTTCTTTGGCCTAATCCAAAGTCTCCCTCTTTATATGATACATGGAACATGATGAGGGAATCTTCTTGGTCCTAGAGTTTTGCTCGGAGCTTGTCAATTTCGGCCTGAACCTCTTCTTTTTCAGTCTTCATTGCACTGAGTCGTGAATCAAGCTCAACATTGGTGGTTGAGTGAAACCGGTTTTTATTCATGACTTTCTTGAGCTTCTCTTCCATTTTGGCCCTCATTTCACGCAAGCATTGGCCTCCTTGGTTTTGGAGCATAATTTGGACTTCAATTTATTAACTTGTTCCTCAAAGGTAGACTCATGCTCGGTAGTGGTGGTTACAATATCTTGATGTTCGACCCACTTAGCCTTAACCTCTTTGAGATTTTATGCAATTGGGAAGCTTATTGGCTGTTGGCCATTTTATCTTGATTGATTTTTTGTATCGAGCCTCAAGCTCGTTCGTCAGTGCAACTTTTTCCTCTAGCACCGGGAGGATATCGACTACTTGATTCTTTTATCCAAAAGTTGATCCCTCTCGGAAGCAAGTTATTGTTTATCTAGGATCAACCTTTACATGCCCTCAAAAGCAAGGAGGTTGGCCTAAGAATGGTTAAATTAATGTTATTATTTCAAAATATAAATAGAAAAGAAGATAGGAGGAAGTTAGGATGATAGCTGCACTAAACAGTGCATGTTGTTGTTTAGCAGACACTCCCCAGAAAGAAAGTCAATCTTTTTCCAATCCTTTGATCAAGCCAACTGATTCATATAATTGGAAAGCTCCATCTATTTGGAGAGGACATGGTACTCTTTCAAAAATGAAAGAGTGGCGATTTGCCATCATCGAAGATCTTGAGAAGGTGTCGAGTAAGTGCTCCCCAAGTTCCCATGGTCAGGAGACTGTGGAGTAGAGGCATTCCCTACTTGTTTAGCTAATATCGGTGGATGAAGTGTAGGTGATGAAGGAACAACTATTGTCGATGGGTATGAAGCTGTTGATATAGATGGAGAAGAAGAAACTGTAGTAGAAGACGTGACAGTTGTTGTTGGCTCAAAATCTGGTGACAGAAGGAGGTTAGAGGTCGAACTCTCAGGACCGGAGACAATGATAGGGACCAGAAAATGAGAATCAACATTCTCAACTAAGCCTATTTAACCTTAGAGTGCATAAACTTCCTTTGCTGGTGGATTTTGTAGCTCCCTCGGCTGAGCACACGATTGAGCTGATGAAGATCTTTTTCTTCATAGAAGGGAAGCCTCTTCATCTTTGACTTCCTCTTCATCATCGAGGACCACTTTGGCCGGCTCGATTGGTGTTTTAATTTTTCTTTTCTCTAGAGGCCCAACCGAAAAGGAATGTCTCCTCTTTTGTTTCTTTTTCTTGGGCTGGGGACTCCAATAGGAGGCACCTTCACTGAATACTCGAGCAGATACATGAGCCTTGTTCCAATCGAGGGCATTCTACAATATACGCTCAACCTCCTCGGGGTCATCAAGAGTGACAACGTCGGGGCACATGATAGAATGCTTCGAAAGCCCTATACAAGAAAAAATATGGTTAGTAAATTATGCTAAACTGTTTTACACAAGTAGGGTTGAAAGAAAGAGGAATGTTTCTCACCATGGTTCTTTGTTCTCCACCGTATTTGGGAGCCATTTCTTTCTACCGTGTGAATTCTGGAGTGGTAATATAAAGAATTTTCTGAACCATTGATATAGATTGTGAACCCGTGGTGGTTACCAACAAGTAGCTGAAATGAAGGGAGTAAAAAAATCAGCAATGCAAGAAATTATCTTTCTATGAAGGAAGGGAAAAAACGCCCGAAGACTTACAAAAAAGATTCTATGATTCAGGAAAAGTTAGAGCTGTGGTCGGGATGATGTCTCTGGTAGCAATAAGAAAATTGCTCTATCCATCTATGGTCATTATCATCATCAACGCTGGTGAGAAGAGCATGGTTACCATGCTTGCTAAAGTTTAACAATCCCCCACGAAAAACTTTTGGGGAGTAAAGATTCATTATATGTGCGATAGTTAGGGTTTTCCCAATCTGAATGCACAACTGATAAAGGCAGACCACCATATCCAATATGGATGGGCCTAATTGTGCCAAGTAGGCATGGTACTTATGACAAAATTCCAGAATTATTGGGTCAAGTGCTTCACTCGACCCCAAGGTAAAGGGACCCATAGTAAAGAGATACGTATAGACATATATAAACCCCTCTGTAGAGTAGGTAACTCGTTCTACCTCATCTGGGGTGAGAATTTTGACACTAGAGCAGATGCAATCTTCCTTCATAGTAGCGATGCTAGAAGGATGAATGGACCCACCTACAAACTAGCCAAAACTTGCTGCTTTGGGAATTTGCAGGTTTGTTTTGCTCTTGGAGATCGTATAAGGTGCTGAGATGAAGTTGTATGATGGTCTTTACGGTTGGAGGTTCAGATTCGACATCAAACTCTTTGGAATTATTTCTCTTTGGGCTAGAGTTTTCGAAGTTATCTGTGTAAGAAGACATGGGGGTGAAAGATCAGTGAATAAGTTTTTGTTGAGGAAGTTGAATGTTCTAAGGAAACTCAGAAAAAAAGGAGACATGTTGTGAAAGTAGTGAAAGTGAAAAAGCAAAAATGATGAGTAGCAGAGAATTTATAGATGATAAAAATCGTAGTCATGATTACCTTGAAAACCAGCGAAAGTACTTGCTGAATCACAAGGTAACACGTGTTCGAAGTATTAAATGCGATAAGGCGTATGCCCCTTCAAGTGTCAGAGTCCATTCAGGAACTATCCCGCCAATAAAAGAATTCTCATCTACTTCCCGGTAACACTGAGTTGCATAACCGGAAAGTAGGGGGACTATCTGTATGGGATAAAATTGGTTGACAACAAGTGGTCAAATGGCGCAATGACATGTGGAACCGAAGACATGTAAAAATGAGTCAGCAAATAGTTGGCACTGGTACGTAGGGTGTAACAATACAAGAAGGATTCTGAAGGAAGAATAGCCAATAATAAAGATTCAAAGTGTTTGATATTATATATGATTTAATAAGCAATCGTTACAAAGAATATTTGCATTCAAAGTCGACCGTTATACACCCATCGGTGAAGTTTTATTCTCATTCAAGAGGAGATTGATTTTAGAATCTTGTCCCCCTAAGTAGTGGCTACAGATAGCAAGGTTAATAACCATTGTAGGCCATGAAATACTCTGCACACAAAGGGTATAATCTACTATTTTACACTCAATCTAAACAGTTCAATCATTGCTCTTACTTTTGCTCTTGGAAAGACCGAGTTTAGAGTCAGGCTTGTTATCTCCTTTATTTTCAGTCGTTAATATTATATTTTTCCTGTTTATTATTATTTTTTGGATCAAATTGATTCATTTGTACTATTCTACGGGTAAACAATTGTGTTTATATAAAACAAACGAATGTGATACATGTGTTTAAGATTGCACATATATTTTTATAATTACTTAACTATAGTTGAATCATATACATTCTTATTTTGGTTTAATTGTTTGGTTTGATATAAACATCAAGATCAAGTAATTACCTTCTCGACTATTTTTGCTGTTGACTCTGACCGCAGCCAAAAAAAGTAAAATAAATAAATAGATAATTCTAGACAAAAGGATAGAAAATGAAGAATCAATAATATACATACAGAAATGAAATTTAATTATGGAAAGGATGATTTATACAACTATTCAAGCGATTATATTCTTACCTGCTGTTTCTTGAGAATATAAAAAATTCACCGTATCTTTCTAGAAATTTCTAGTGTGGCCCACATATAGGATAATAAATTATTTATCTTATCTCCCAAATGAAATAATATATCAGATAATATTCTGTAGTTATGCATATATGGTAATTTTATTGATGGAAAGATATTACCATATATTAGTAGTCCCTAACGTAATTATAATTTATGGAGAAGTCCCTAGGGCTAAAGTATTTGCCTAAGACTCCCTACCCTACCTATAAATACGTATGTGCCTCCATTAGTCCGGCATCCTACGATACGCATAGGCTAGAAGGCTCTGTAGGTTTTTCTGCTGAAAGTTTCAAAGACGATTCTCTACAACGCTTGAACAACAATGACTGAAGGTACGTTCCTTGTTTAATCTTTGCTGTGCTGGCTCTGTGTTTGTTTGTATTGAAATTTCAACATGTGGTATAAGAGCATGCCTTTTAACTATGTTTTTTGGTGTCTACTTTTGACGATTTTTATATGGTTCAAGAGTACTTTCTAGAAATATTTATATGTGAAAGAGTAGTACTACTTTAAGGCTCAACTAAGGTAAGGAAAGACCCTGACCATCTAGGTCACCAAGTACTCTTATTTTAGTTAGCTTCTCCGATATTATATTTTTTCATGAATCATCTTTGGATATGTGTTATGATATTAATATATGAGTTAAGTTCTCATCGCAGTATTAACTTCAAACATCCATTTTGACTTAGTTTTGGATAAAAGATTTTTGTTTTGGAGAAAACTGAAAATATTTATGTGATATATAAAAAATACCATGATTAAATTCTATTTTTTTCAATACTATTTTAAACTTTCTTATAATATCAAGATTAATTATAAAAATTAAATTTTTATGGAATATTGAAGATAAGTGCTTATTTAATTTGTGTGTCAATTTTGAAATCAATCAATATTCTGTATAAGTTGATTGTTTGGACAAATCACGGCAAGATGTCATATTTTTAATTTTGTTTTATGTGATGTACTTGGGAGCGACACGATATCTTGAGTACTTGATATAAAAGAAATTAAAAAATTTTAATAACATAAAGTTAAGTAGTTAAAATTATGACATCTACCTAGCCCAATTATCTCATTAGAATGGTAACCCGACCCTACAAGGAGGTAATCAGTTTTGTGAGATTAATTGGAAAGAGATAGTAAACCTTTAAGTTAAAAATAATCTTATGCCCACAGGTACGGATTAATTTTTGTATATCTTGGTTCACTGGTCTAATAAAGTGAAGTAATTTTTATGCATGGGTTGCAGCCTCTGCCCACAGGAAGGTCTAGAATTTACTTAGAATCGGTATTTTACGCGATTCACCTTTGATGGATTGTACTTCATATCTTATGTATGTTTATCTTTGTTTTGTAGTATTTACAGCTTTTCCTACCACTATTTTAATGAGAATGTTCGAATTCCAATGCGTTCTAGTGACAATTCTGCTGAATGAAATGAGAAAGTCCTTCTCACTTTAGGGTACTCGGATTTGGACCTGTCACTCCGTGCGGATGAACCATCTATCCCTACGGAATCAAGCACGCCAGCTGCTAAAGCTAATTATAAGTTGTGGGAGAGATCTAATCGCTTAAGTTTAATGCTCATAAAAGCTCACGTAATCCAAAGAATTATGGGTTCTATCCTTAATAGCGATAAGGTCAAAGCTACATGAAGGCAATAGATGTATAATTTGTAAGATCTGACAAGACATTGGCCAACACCCTCATGAAGAGGCTCTTAAGTATGACTTCCGATAGAAGTCGTACAGTGCGTGAGCACATTATGGAGATGAGAGACATTGCTGCTAAACTCAAGTCCCTTGAGGTTGATATGTCTGAACCATTTCTTGTGCATTTCATTCTCAACTAACTTCCTGCGGAATATGACTCGTTTAAGATTTCTTATAACACACATAAGGATAAATGGTCAATCAATAAAGTTTTGACCATGTGTGTTCAAGAAGAAGAGAGGTTGAAGCACGAGACACCTGAAAGTGTTAATATGGTGACTCATGGTAAGAGAAATGCGAAGAAGGGAAAAAGTGTTCCTATGAAGAAGAAAAACACATTTGACAAAGATGCTTGTTGCTTCTGTAAGAAGAAGGGACACTGGAAAAAGGATTGTATGAAATATAAGAAATGGCTTGAGAAGAAAGGTAATTTTACCTTTGTGTGTTATAAATCTAATTTTACTGAAGTTTATGATAATGCATGGTAGATTAATTCTGGTGCTACAATTCACATTGCCAAAATCATGCAATCCTTTCTAACTAAGATGAAGCCGATAGAAAGTGAACAACACATCTATTCTAGGAATAGGGCGTGTTCACGTGTGGAAGGCGTGGAGACTTATAGGCTCATTTTGAAGGATGGTTTTCACTTAGATTTGAAAAATACTTTTTATGTTCCAGAATATTCTAGAAATTTAATTTCTCTTTCAAGAATATATATTAGTGGATATGATTTGAATTTTCATTATCCTTCTATGAAACTTTTGAAAGATAATAAAGTTATTGATTTTGGAAATTTGAATGGAAATTCATATAAACTTGATCTAGACCCCACATTTGAATGCAATGCTTAAATTTGCATGATAAAGAGATTGGTATCAAGTAATGAATTATCAATGAGGACTCATCTAGTATTTGGCACAAGAGATTGGGATACATCTCTATTGAGAGAGTCAAAAGGTTGGTTAATAATGGAGTTCTAAAAGCTCTTGATTTTTTAGACTTTGGGACTTGTGTGGACTGCATAAAAGGTAACCAGACCAACAAATAAACTAAAGATGCCAAAAGGATTTCTCAATTACTTGAGATCATACATACAGACGTATGTGGACCTTTTCCTACCCCTTGTTTGAATGGTGAGAGATATTTTATCTCGTTTATTGCTGACTATTAAATATATATATATATATATATATATATATATATATATATATATATATATATATATATATATATATATATATATATATATATATATATATATATATATATATATATATATATATATATATATATATATATATACTATTTTCTGTTTAATAAATCAGAAGCACTTGATGCTTTTAAAGTTTACAAAACAGAGGTAAAGAGACAAACTGGTGCTCAAATCAAAATTGTAAGATCTGATAGGGTGGAGAATATTAAGGAAGGTACACACATATAAGGGACAATTTAAGGGTCCATTTGCTGAGTTCCTTGAAAGTGAAGGTCTAATTGCTCAATATACTATGCCAAGAACACCACACCAAAATGGTGTGGCAGAAAGAAAGAACCGAACATTAATGAACATGGTAAGAAGCATGATTAACAGATCAAGTTTACCTTTATTCTTATGGAGTGAAGCCTTAAAAACTGCTGTGTATATTTTAAATAGGGTTCCATCTAAGGCTGTCCCCAAGACGCCTTTTGAGTTATGGAAAGGATGGAAACCTAATTTAAATCATTTACACGTTTGGGGATGTCCAACCGAAGTGAGAGTTTATAACCCACAGCTAAAGAAGTTGGATGAAAGAATAATAAGCGGTTATTTTATAGGCTATGTGGTTAACTCTAAGGGATTTAGGGTTTATTGTCCTTCTCATTCTCCTAAAATTGTTGAAGCTAGAAACGCAAAATTTCTTGAGCAGCATGAAGAGAGTGGGAGTGGTTTGACTCAAAAGGTGGAATTGGAAGAAATAAGGGAACAACCTGTGGTACCTTTATATATTGGGAACTTGAATATTGCTCAGAAAAATTCTCGTGAATTATCTGAACAACAATAAGTTCAAGATCCACCACCACTTGAGGAGCCACATGAAGATCAACCCGCTTTACCTGAACCCACTGAAGAAGTGTCTGAACAAGTGTGAGTGAGAATATCCTCAAGAATTCGAAAATCAGCAATTTCTAGTGACTATATTGTATATCTCAAAGAGTCTGATTATGATATTGGACTAAAAGATAATCCATGCTCATTTTCACAAGCCATGAGTGGAGAAAACTCCACACTTTGGTATGATGCCATAAAAGAAGAGTTAGAATCTATGGCTAAAAATAAAGTTTGGGATCTCGTCGAATTACCAAATAAATCCTCTCCCATCGGTTCCAAGTGGGTCTTTAAGACTAAAAGAGACTTATCTGGTAATACTGAACGATATAAAGCCAGACTTGTAGCCAAGGGTTTTACTCAACGAGAATGTATTGATTGCCATGAAACATTCTCTCTAGTATCAAAGAAGTATTTATTGAGAATTATCATGACATTAGTACCTCATTTTGATTTAGAGTTGCATAAAATAGATGTGAAAACAGCTTTCCTAAATGGAGATCTTGAAGAGGAGGTATTCATACATCAGGCTGAAGGATTTTGTGATAAGGACAAAAGTTACCTTGTTTGCAAGTTGAATAAATCCATTTATGGGCTAAAACAGGCTTCCCACCAATAGTATATTAAATTTCATAATGTTGTTTCTTCATTTGGATTTACGGAGAACATTATTGATCAGTGTATATACATTAAGATAAGTGGGTGCAAATATATTTTTCTAGTCCTATATGTGGATGATATTTTGCTTGCAAGTAGTAACTTGGGGTTGTTGCACGAGACCAAACAGTTCCTTATACAGAATTTTGAGATGAAGTATATGGGTGAAGCCACTTATATCATTGGCATAGAGATTCATACAGACAGATCCCAAAGATTACTTAGACTGTCTCAAAAGGCCTACATTGAAAGAAATCTAGAAAGATTCGGGATGAAAACCTGCCCACCTATAGCAGCACCCACAATTAAAGGTGACAAATTCTCATTGAATCAATGTCCACAAAATGCATTGGAAAAGGAGCAAAAGAAATATATTCCTTATGTTTCACTTGTTGGAAGCCTTATGTATGCACAAGTCTGTACTAGACGTGATATTGCTTTTGCGGTAGGAATACTTGGCAGATATCAAAGTAACCCTGGTCTTGACCATTGGAAAGCTGGTAAAAGGGTCTTGACTACAAGGAACCAATGATTTTAAGCTCATACACAAACATTCTGTCTCATTGGAGGTGATTGGATATTCAGACTCTGATCTGGGTGGATCCAATGACACTGGTAAATCTACTTCAGGATACATTTTCCTTCTTGCGGGAGGTGCTGTATCTTGGAGAAGTGTCAAGCAGACCATTGTTGCAACATCCACAATAGAAGCTGAATTTATAGCATGCTATGAAGGTACATCACATGCGTTATGGTTGATTTTTTTTATTTCTGGCCTTAGGATTGTCGATTCCATTTCAAGACCATTGAGAATATTTTGTGACAATTCAGCTGCAGTTTTCTTTTTTAAGAATAATAAAAGTGGAAGCGGAAGCAAGCACATCGACATAAAGTACTTGATGGTTAGAGACAATGTAAAGAAGCAAAATGTAAATTTTGAGCATATTAGTACTACTTTGATGATTGCTGATCCTATCACTAAAGGTCAGCCGGCTAATATTTTCAAGTATCATATAACCTATATGGAATTTAGTAGCTCAATTTAGTCTTGCTTTTCTCTCTAACAGTTTGTCCAGATATTATGTTTATTTTGATGTACATGACAGGTGCACACTTTGATTTTTCATGTATTATTTGTGATCATTGGATCAATAAAGTTGGACTCTCAATGACTTATATTAAGTTCATTCATAAAGTTGTTAGACACTTTATTAAAATATATTGTGCATTGTAATACATGGAAGGAAGTGTTTGTTTAAAAGAATGACCGCCATGATTCGTGTAATAATATATTCTAGTTAAAGTGATCGTCGCTTAACTTTTAGTTGAGTGATAAAGTTTATGGCCATATTATATGTTTATCTCTCATAAATGATTATCTGATTTTAAATATGTGGGCCAAGTGGGAGAGAGAATGTAGGAAATTCACTGTATCTTTCTAGAAATTTCTAGTGTGGCCCACATATAGGGTAATAAATTATTTACCTTGTCTTCCAAAGGAAAGAATATATCAGATAATATTCAGTAGTTATGCATATATGGTAGTTTCTTTGATGGAAAGAATTCACCATATATTAGTAGTCCCTAGAGTAATTATAATTTATGGAGAAGTCTCTAGGGCTAAAGTATTTGCCCAAGAGTCCCTAGCCTACATATAAATACGCATGTGACTCCATCAATCTGGCATCTTACGATAGGCATAGGCTAGAAGGCTCTGAAGGTTTTTCTGCTAAAGGTTTCAAAGACGATTCTCTGCAACGCTTGAATATAATAGCTGATGGTACGTTCCTTGTTTAATTTTTGCTGCGCTGGCTCTGTGTTTGTGTTGGAATTTCAACAGAGAAATAACGCATTCTTCCGAGACAAAAGTATTGCAAATTATGGTAGCTTCACTTACTGTTTGGTTTTCCATCAGTGGTTCAAAGTAATTAAACTAGCCTTATTTCAAGAAAGAATAAAAGCTGTAGAATGTACAAAAATGAATGGTAACACCTTTATTTATATTGACATTTCATAATTAGTGATAAGATTATGCAGAATGTACAAAAATGAATGATAACACCTTAGTTTATATTGTCAGATCATAATTTAGTGATAAGGATTATGGGGGATGGTGAATAAAACAGATATATTGAAATAGCTAAATTGATGATTTGCTAAAAGTTGAGAAGTGAATAGGATTAATTGATTTATATGGTAAGTGATTGATTAAATTAACCAGATAACACTAGAAATCTGGTTTACTCATAATATATAGCCAAGGCTACTTAGAGATTATGGAATAAATTATCTGTTTATTTTTCATTTTGTCCATGCAAACAGATCATTAGGCAATAACACCGTTGATTCATAACGAATGGCCAATATCTTCAGTGGACTGCTTCAATGACAATTTTTCGGGCTCTGGCTGTGATCAGATGCTGCGGCTTTTGTATATGAGTTTAACTTATATGCATTAAGAATGTAAAAGAATAATTACACAATTAAGATTTTTTTGTTAAGTAACAACGTAAATATCTTGATAAGCATTAAGTGATAATCCTGTGAAAATAACAACTAACCTACTATTCAGTTAAAATTCTGTACATAACTTAACTTGCATTTGGACGTTTTAAATGTCCTGCTGCCAACAAAATCAACAGTAATTTCTTCTTTTACTATGTGTCTAATACTCCATAAAATTTTGGAAAAAAAAAGTCCGATTTATAATTGGTAATTGAAAAATAGCCACAATTTCAAAAGTAATCAAATTTACTCACTTTTTTCATGTAAAGATAACATCTGAACAAAAAAAAAACTTTAAAATTCGAAAAAATTCCAACATAATATGCTGGAGCTCGACTTTTTTATATGAGAATCCAACAAAATATGCTGGAGTTCTAACATAATATGCTGGAAGTTTATACGAGAAACTCCATAATCCAGTATATTATGCTGGAACTATTCTATTTCAGCTAAAGTAATAGCTATTTTTCAACAACTTTACACATTAATTATTTTTTTATTACCAATCCAAAAACTGAATATTTTCTCTAAAGTTTTATGTAATGTGTGTCATTTTGACTCTCATGAACTCATGAAGTCTTATTGAAGCATTAAATAAGCCGACATATTAAAGTCACGAAATTAATTGTTTATGCGAACACATGCCAATGAAAGTCTAAAAGAGAAAATATTTACGTACAGTTTGGATAAAAAGTTGTTTACATTGAAAATGTTATTAATGTTAAGAAACCTAGCTTAAAGTAATAATATGAAACAAGCAAATAATAAGAATATGGAGAAAAAAAGAATAGATTCTTATTAATAGATTCTTATTTCTTTAAGTGTTATTCAAGTGTGTTCTATCTCACATTTCGTGTCTCTTTTATACTATTACATATGAAAGTTACAAAATGATTGTCTTAAACATTACATTAACAATTGAGATCATGGGAGGGGTTATAGAGGTGTGAAAGTTACAATCATAATGGTAATGAATAGTGCGAGATATTTACATCATGGGTGAAAGTAGTGGCAGTAATGGACATCCACATTTACTAAAGATTTTATGAACTCCCTCTTGGATGTCCAAAAAATAGATAGTATGCCTCGCTAAAACGTTACTAAGAAAAAACCCCGTGGAAAAAAATCTTAGTGAAGGAAAAAGAGTACACATATCTGTAATACACTTTATTTGTTGTCTCGTTAAAAACCTTACCAGTAAAACCCAGTGGGACAAAACCTCGGCTAAGGAAAAAAGAGTACAGCGCGTATCGTACTCCCCCTCATGAAAATATCACTTTATTTCTCGAAGACGTCGTGTTCCAATCTTTTGTCTCAACTTCTCAAATGTTGAGGTTGGTAAAGCCTCACTGAACAGATCAACCAAATTTTCACATGAACGAATTTGTTGAACATTAATTCCACTATTTTGTTGAAGAACATTTGTGAAAAAGAACTTTTGTGAAATATGATTTGTTCTATCTCCTTTGATGTATCCTTCTTTCAGTTGAGCTATACATGCAATATCATCTTCAATGCAATTGGAACCTTGTTGAATATCACTATATGGCATTACTCTTACATAAAAATAGATTGTTTCTTGAACGAATTTCAGAAAATGCCTGCATTTGCATAACCAACAAAACCTTGACAATAATTGTTAGAATAAATAAATCAATATCAAATATTCCTTTTGAAATATAACACTAATCTTATTTCAATATACATAGGAGTAAAACTATATCTTGCTAAAATATTGTTATACTTATGGTTTTAGCAAGATACATTAGTGCACCAATTGCACTAGACACGAAAACAAATCATGTGTACCATGATTATTCTAATCCACATAAGGATTGCTGAAACTTAATATATTTTAGAATAATTTAAATCCTTCAAGTATTTTCATATACGCATATCAAGTTTTTCCGGTATAGCCAAATTAAAACCTGAAAAAGATTTCATCCACCATAGGAGAATATATTTCCTTATAACTAATGCTTGAACATTTACGAAACATTTTGTGCTACAAGTCGTCTTTATGTCTATCAACTTGATTTTCATTTCACTTTCAGGCGTTGGGACTATCCATCCAACTTCACATTTTTCAGGTGAAGTCAATATTCATTGCGTATTTTTTATTTGGCTAATCATTTTACATCGGTTCTATCATCACACAATAAATACATAACTTATCGAGATATCATTTTTTTCAGGTACATGAGCCTCTTCCATGAGGTCTTATAGAGCTTTATGTCGTGGTGCTCTTCTATAGAGCACTTGCCTCTTTATAATGACCATCTTGATCATTTACTCCACTCCTTCTTCAAGGAGAGTTATCTTTAGAACCAACGTGTTATTGACTCTGTCCATCTTAGACTTTATTTTAGTTTGAACATTAGCAGCTGAAATATGACATTTAGCTTTGGGTCAGGAGATGCCCCTACCAATATTTTGCAATTGAATTATAACTTGAACTTCAAGTTCGCATTTTTTTGTACGAGGATCTAGATGTACTCCTAATAATTCATTCCACATATCACTTTTTCATCAACCTAGTTTCTCTCCCTAATGTTGGGATCACCAACACATTTTCAACCTTCTTTGGGAACCCATATTTGTGCATTGTAATGGATAATTAAATCATATCGCACATTCATATTTTTAGATGAAACTTATTTGGTTACTGACCCTGAACCAATTGTGACGGGGGAATTTTTTATAACTTGTTGGCTAGATGCGTACAAGCGTTGTTGTATATTAAATAATACACCTCATACCAAATTTTTATTTGGAAGTTTTATTCTCATAATCAATGGCTTAGCTATAATTGGACGCATACAACTTCTGATAAATCAACTTAGATTTAAACTAACTAAATAAATTTATATTCTAGACTGTGCTCTCAGATGAATCCCCAAAAACTTTGACCTCGATCAAGATCGGATTTGCTTGTTTTGCCACAAGTGCCTCTATATGCAGTCGTCGGATTTCAAAACAGTTCTTTTTCTTGAGTTTGCAAATTTCCTCATCAAGCTCTTATTGATCTACTATTGATAGAAAATAATAATCCATCTTTTGGGTTAATGTTCTTAATTAATTGTAAATGGACTTCGTTAATTTTAAATTAATCGAACTCAGACTAGCTAGCAAAAGCCGCATTTAGAATTCCACATCTTTCTACTATCAACAAAGAGAAACCAACCACCATATCAGTTAAAGTAGAAAACGGAAATTCTCATTTGAATTATAATATTTCATCCGCTTTCACTTATCTACTATATTAAAAATATATATTTATTTTTACTTATATAATATACTAAATTAAGAGAAAATAATCTTTATTTGCTCCTGTTTTATTATTACTATTAAATTAATTACTTATTTTCCAAATCATTCTTCAAGACTATTGAAAATGCTATTATTATTATTGGTAACATTGTAAAAGATATACTTCAATTTTTTCTTTATTTCTTAACTGGAATATAAAGTCAAAAGTGAACAAAAGAAGCTTACCTCTGTAACAAAAGAAGAGACAGATAGCGTGATAGTCGCCGGATGACATGACTGCATAGGTATTAGACTCCCCTTTTAACGTCCCAACTACCCAATAATTACAACAACAAAAATTGATCAACCCCTAACACACGCAAGAAAGAAAAAAGGAAACATTAACTTTGTATTCTGCTACAGCTAAATATTGTTGACAATGGTCGACCAGTGAGGGAGCTAGCATTTCACTAAGGATTAATACAAAAAAACGTACAAGCTACGAGATTTCAAATTCAACATATACTATATTTATATAAGGAATAAATTTTTGACCTAAATATATAGTGTAATTTTTTGGTATTTAGATGTCAATTAAACTAAGGTGGCTCCGCCACTGTAGTTGACCCTTCATGATATGTTTTATGTATCTATACTCTCTTCTTACAACAACGTACGCATGATTTTGTGCAAGTAATGTTGGTCTATTATATCATAATGCGGTATGTAACGTGAAGCAATTGCTTTAGACCCCATATTTGTAGGGCTGTGTAGTGAAATTATTAAGACATAGATTAATTATTAGTTAATTGATGAGTTAGTTTGTTAGATAGTTATTAGTTGCCAAATGTTGGCAGTTACCTGTCAGCTGTATTTGTTTTAGTTGTATTATTTTCTCCTTAGTTTTTATATATCTATCTATCTGAAGCATCAATAGATTGAGATTCATTTTCCATATCTTCCTTCTCCCTCTTCTTATCTATTCTTCTTCGCATGATTGCTGCATCTAGAAGCTTCCATTGAATCTCCATTAGAGCTCAACTCGAGCTTCATCTCCTGTTGACTATCTAAGATTGATATGGTATCAGAGCGTGAGAACTTCATCTCCGATAATTGTTGTTCTGTTTGATCGACCAATTCCCTGGTTCTACTTGATACATGCAAACCTAAATTTGAGACATTTGGGATTCGTCTACTGCAATTCAGAACTTTCAGTTGCAAATTATTGTTTTATTCCTTGACACTTCAACTTAATCAATTTAGTCATGGCAATTTTGGATGAGAATGAACATTCTAGTAGTTTAGAAGCCAATTTGCCGGCAGATGGTGGTTAGTCCGGTGTGGGTTTCAGTAGTACTTTTTACATGCATCCTTCGGATAATCCTATTACTATGTTAGTATCAGTTCCTTTTAGTGGCGTCGGTTACAGATCATACAGGATGAGTGTATTGCGTGCCCTTTCTGTGAATAACAAAGTAGGTTTCACCGATGGGGAGTGTAAGAGACCAGATCTAGGATCACAAAAGTTTTGATTGTTAGAGACATATGACGATATGGTAACCTCGTGGATTTTGAACTCATTAATATAAGGAAATTCCATATAGCGTCGAATATGTGAAAGATGCAACATAGTTGTTGTGACGACCCGACCCGTTGTCACGTGAGTTACCGCCCCGTTTCCCCATATTAGGTTGTTCTATGTTTCAATATCAGTATTTGAGTTAATCGGGTAGAATTGGATTGGTTTTAGTTGGAAATATGACATTTAGCCTTTTTGAAGGAAGCTTATTTAGGAAAAGTCAACCGGAAGTTGCCTATGTAGTTAGAGGGCTCAGATGTGAGTTCCGGTGGTTCGGGTAGCTTCGGGGGATGGTTTGTGACTTAGGAGTGAAGTCGGAATTCAATTAGGAAGTCCGATGTAGAATTATGTTTGAATTGGCGAAGGTTGAATCTTGGCGAATTCCGGTTGGTTGGTGAGATTTTGATTCGAAGGTCGGAATAGAATTCCTAGAGTTGCAGTAGCTTCGTTGGGTGATTTTGGATATGTCTGCAAATTTATAGGTCATTCAGACGTCGTTTGGTCGGGTTTTTGGTCGATGCAAGTTTTGGAAGTTTTAAAGAAACTTAGGCTTGAATCCGGTGTGGATTGATGATTTTAGTGTTGTCTGATGTGTTTTGATGATTGGAACAAGTTTGTATGATGTTTTGGGATATGTTGATGCCTTTGGTTTAGGTCCCGGGGGCCTCGGGTGGATTCCGAATGGTTAACAGATCGATTTGGCCTCATATGAACTGCTGGTTTGCTGGTATTTCCGCAGCAAAGATTTACTCTATGTGATCGCATAGAGAAAAATTTGAGGGGGGCTGGATTGGCCTATGTGATCGCAATAGGCTTTGTATGCGATCGCATAATAGGGATTTTCAGGCCTATGCGATCGCAGGGGTGAGCTACGCGATCGCACCGAAGGATTTTGGGAGGCAACATTTTTGCTCTATGCGATCGTAGGGCATTGTATGCGATCACATAGAAGGGTCGCCAGGAAAGAATGGTTTTAAAGATTATTTCATTCGCGAACTATTCATTATTTCCACCATAATCTTCCCTTAGCTACGAGCAATCTTCTGTTCTATGGCCACATCTTCCCTTAGCTACCAGCAATCTTCTGTTCTATGGCCATGTGTACCGTGATATTTACATATCAAGATCGGTTTTATTTGGGAAGTATTGGTTTGTATAGGCCTAGGCCACTTGTTATCTTTGATTTTTCCAATAGCCGACAGAATTCTCGAGGCATCCAAACTAAAGTTATACTCCGATAACAATGGTACCTCTGTGAGATTCGTATGCTGTACAACCTATTTTTTCTTATGAGTCCCCGAGAACTTTGGCCCCTATCATTTATCTGATCTTTTTGAGGAGTATTTTGAACCGAACCGTGGTCCTTTAATTGACATATGGTTGATACCTTTCCTTGTTCGATCATGATTCCCTATTCGTATCTCTCGGGGCTTGGCCATAAACCTGTTAGGATGAACTGAACCAGAGGGGGCTCCTAATTGATCATCCTAAACCCTGGTTTTTTATTGGAAATGATTGTGCATATCTGACCACGTCACAGCTGGATACTCGATCAAGTATGCTTTAGTTGGTGAGAAGCAATTGAGCTTTACTCGTTCAAACCCTGCATAAAGGCATGTACTGCCCAATTGTCAGAGACCGGTGGCAGTTCCATTCTTTCCATCTGAAACCTGGACATGAACTCCTTTAACATTTTGTCGTTCCTTTGTTTTATTTAGAAGACATCTGATTTCCTCGTGGTGACCTTTATGGCCCCGGCGTGGCCTTTAACGGAGGGATTTGGTAACATAGCAAATGAATTAATAAGGTTAGGAGCTAAGCTATGGTACCAAATAATTGCTCCTTTTTAGAGTGTTTCCCCAAACTTTCTCAGCAGCACTGACTTGATTTCATCATCATTCAAATCATTCCTTTGATTCTACAACTATAGGAAGTGATATGCTCATTGGGGTCGGTTGTTCTTTTATACTTGGGTATGTCAGGCATGTGAAATTTCTTAGGTACGGGCATCGAAGTCGCGCTCTTAGGTAACAATATTTATATGAACCTCTTGGCATCTAGACCTTTCAAAACTGGAGGTGCCCCCGATATCTGATCTATATGGGAGTTACAAGTCACCACCTTCTTGTCATTGTCTTCAATTTTATTTTTTTCGGACTCGATCCTCTTAGTGAGCTCTTCGAGAATTTTCACAATCATGGGGTTAGTTTCTAAGTCGTTTTCACTAGACCTTTATAGCGTTGGTTCGGCACATTGGTTGTTTCATGTTCAGCTACGCTCAGGGTTTTATTTTGACTTTGGAGTTGAGCAATGGTGATTTGCTGAGCCTATAGCATCTCGAATATTACTTGGAGACTAACTCTCCCACCTCCTACTCCTAGAGTTTCTTGGTCCCCTGGCCGGTCTTCCCAGCATGCATTCCCTACGGGGTTTGTGCCTTAATCCGTGTTTAGATCGTTATGGAAACTGATATCAACTTGCTCTATATTTTGCACTCCATCAGGTTTTATGGGTGATACACTGATCCCTATTCCACCTTTTCTCTAAGGACCTTATCGTCATGAACATGTGCATTTTGCGTACTAGACATGTTCAAGCCTAAGAATCAAAAAAATCATGATAAAAAAACTGTAAAGATAACTTATGTAATGGGAATCGGTAAAAAAATAATCACTATTATCTTTAGCCCCATGGTGGGTGACAAACTGTTTACCTCGAAAATATGAGTAACAATTAAATTTTATTTGTGGTTTTTAAGATATGTGATTTAGTTCAATACCAATTAATAATCAAGAAATATGAAGTACAAATGAAATATAGAAGTCAATAAAAGCAATTCTAGTTAGCAACACTAACCTCGAGACGGTTACCTCGAGGTGGTTTAGGACAATAAGAACAATTAAGTAGAAGAATCAAAGTAAGAAAAATTAAGCTAAAGGACAATTATGATGAACATTATGCAAAAGTAGAAAGTATATTCATTGCTCAATAAAACGATGGTCTACAAATGAACAGGGTCCCCCTTATATAACGGTGGAACCCTAAATAAGGAATATTTTCATTTACAGTAGTGATGGGTTTTCAATGTCTTAGTCTTATGAGTCTTATGTTTTGATGATCTAACAAACTTGTCATGAAGAACCAGATAGAGAACCTGGTCCATAGGATATACATCTCATGTTAACTGGTCGAAGTCTGAAAAAGAGAAAATAGATGAACGACAAAAGGGAGGAACACAAAAGGGACCTGATGACCTGGTCTCTTAGAGTTCTCCGACACAAGCAATTTAGTGACTGTATGCAATCAATATAAAGAGGAACTCAATAGGGGCCTACTCCCTTAGGGTTGTATAACAAAAGTACAAGTCAAGTACACAACTAGAATGTAGTAGAAGAAAGTGACTATCAAGCAACTGTCACAAAAGAGGAACACAACTAGGAGCTGGTCCTATGGTGTATCCTGACAGAAGTACAAAGTCCACTATCCAACTGGAACGCAATTGCTCAGAAGTGGTTCTACAGACAGTACAACAGTCACTTCTTATTGGGAAGAAACGTATACCAAGAGTTGAAATCACTATCCATTGTGCTATATTTTATGCTAAAACAACCTGGTGCAAGACACACTATCACTTGTGCATTAAGTGATATTCTCTCAAGAAGAAAAAGCATTCATCTTGCATTGAAGTCACTGGTGTGTCAAGAACAAGAAGACAACTCAACTAAGGATCAATTTCTAAATTGGTTTATGTACATCCATAGTTGAGTTGTAATCTTGTTATTTGTTCGTCATTGTAATTCCTAGTTTTCTTTCTTAGAAGCGTTGTCTTAGGAACAAATCAAATTCATAAACTTATGAGTTTATATTGTAACTAGGGATAGTCAAAAGTTAAATCTTTTGTAACTAAGAGAGTTATAAAGTGGCTTGTGGTGGTGCATCACAAGTTAGTTTGAAGTCTTTGCAATAGGGTGTTTGCAAAGTGGCTTGTAATAGGTAGATTACAAGTTAGTAGAGTTTAAAGCCTACAAGAGTAGGTCGTGGTTTTTTAATCTCCTTGTGTGGGATTTTTCCACGTAGAAAATCTCTAGCCTTCTTTACATTCAGTATTAACTGCATTCTACATATCACCTCATAGAGGATGAGGTACTCTATAGTTTGGTGGACTCATATAAACTAACAATTGGTATGAGATAGGTTTCTCCTATCAGGCTAACACCTAGGAAGGATCCTTAATCATTGCTCCACCAAGCTTTGTAAAAGGACAATCAACCTATAGACTCCCAGATTCAATGTCCAATACTACGGCTGGTGGAAGACCAGGATGCATGATTTTATTATGGCAGAAGATTCAGAGTTGTGGGACATCATTTGTGATGGTCCACATTTTCCCATAAAGAAACTTGAAGAAATAGGACCATTGGTGCCTAAAAGGAAAATCTTTACTGTATGGTTGGTATCTTTCCTTGTTTAGCTTTGTCTCCCTTACCGACAGCCTACTGGGATATATCAAGCCCGAGGGCGCTCCTAGTTGGTCGTCTCTGACATTGATCTTTGGCTGATATTGGTTGTGGACATCCGACCAGGTCACGGCGGGATATTCAACCATATTTTGCTTTCGTTTTTTCAAAGCCGCCGAGCTTCGTTCACTTAAACCTTGGGTGAAATCCTGTACTTCCCAATCATCGGAGGTTGACGATAGTTCCATTCATTCCATTTGAAAGCGAGACACGAATTCTTGCAACATCTCATTCTCCCTTTGCGTGATTTTGAAGACCTCGGATTTCCTTGTGGCCACTTTGATGGCCCCAGCATGTGCCTTTATGAAATAATCTGCCAGCATTGAAAATGAGTCTATAGAGTTGGGTGGTAGGTTGTGATACCACATTATGGCACCTTTTGAGCGTGTTTCCCTGAAACTTTTTAGCAGGACGGTCTCGATCTCGTCGTCCCTTAGGTCATTGCCTTTCCCTGCACAAGTATAGGTAGTGACGTGTTCGTTGGGGTCCGAGGTTCCATTATACTTCGGGAGGTCGGGCATTCTAAACTTCTTTAGAATGGCTTTCAGAGCTGCTTTCGGCGATGCGCCAGGGAATTGGTCGACTCTAGAGTTTTAGGTCTCTACCTTCTTATCGTTGGATTCTATCTTTTTCTTGCCTGATTCAATCCTCTTTGTGAGGTCCTCGAGCAACTATGTGAGGGTGGGGTCGGTTGCCGACGTGTTATCCCTTGATCTTTCTAGTACTTGTTCTACTCGGGAAGTTATTCCAGTAATACCGTGCTGGGATTTTTCTAGTGACTTTGCAGTTGGGAAATCGCCAGCTCTTACGCCTGTAACATTTCAAAAATAACGTGAAGGCTAACCTCACGTTCCTCCCGAGCTGGGGTTTTTTGAATTCTTGTTGCTCTTCTCGGTGTATGCTCTTATTAGTGTGGGAGCTTATATCGACGTGTTGAGCATCGCGTGAGACCGCGTTCACGGTAATTGGTTTTGGTACATTCCCAGGGTTTCGTGGTGGTACACCAACACTTGGAACATTCACACCATTCTCTTCGTGGTCCTCAAGATTGTTGTTTTCACCTTCATTAACTAAGTTAAACATTTCGACATGAAATCGAAGATTTTGGAGAAAAAGCGTGAAAGATAACTTGATTATGTAGTAAAACTAGCAAGAAAATAATCAGTATTATTTTTAACCCCATGATGGGTGTCAAACTGTTTACCGTGAAAATTATAATAACAATTAAATTTGATTATAAGGTTCTAAAAATATGTGATCTATTTCTATGCTATTTGTTAAGCAATTGATGTTAAGTAAAAGGTTAGAAATCAGGATTATGGCTTAGGGATAGTAACATAATCGAACTAAAAGGTTGTAGATCGGAGGCCTCGAGCTGTCGATTGACCTTGGGGTCGAGCTGGATGGCCGATTCAGGGCAGTCTAGGGGGAAATAACAGTTATGAGAGCTATGATATTGGCTATTTATGATCAAAGATAAGCAATAAATAAAGAACAATAAATAGAAAAAAAATAAATATAAGCAATAAATAAAGTAATGAAATCAAGAAAATACGTTAGAGAGCAAAAAGAATGTTTGTGTGTTTTTTTAGTATTGGGCAACAGATATTTACAAAGCGACAATGATCCCCTTTATATATGAGGGGGATTCCCAACATAGTACAAATGCATTAAATTACAAAGATATGGGGCTGGCACATCCATTTAATGTCTTGATTCTTTTCTCCACTATCCCACTAGGCTTTGTCAGCCCTATTTACCCGCCATGGAAACTCCCCGCTTTTCCATCATAACCGATAGTTTGTACTGCCTCGAGGTTGAGCGCCAATAGCCTTCAGAGGACAGCCTCGACCATACTCCGAACTCTTGAGGTATGCTCTCGAACTATCGTGGACGCTCCGATTTTGCCGTATACAAACTTTATATTAAAATTTATGTACTACTAGATGGTAAGCCTATTTTTGTGAAAAAAGAAAAAGGATATGATAGGAATGATCAAGTGAAACAGAGCTTAATTACGGACATGTGTGATTTTTACTTCCTTAATAAGATATGTTTGATTTTTCCCACATTTGATCGAATAATTTCCTCAGATTAAGTCCATTGGAATCATACACGAATTTACCAGTCATTTTATTAGCATAGAGATTGCTATGATGGTAAGCAACCTCCATTTCCAATCAAGAGCTTGTGAGTTTGAGTCTCCCCAAGAGCAAGGTGGAAAGTTCTTGGAAAAAAATATATCGGGGATCTATTTGAAAATAGCCTCTCTATCCCAGGGTAGGGGTAATGTTTTCATACACACTATCATCTCTCAACCCTACTAAGTGGGATTATATGTTGTTGTTGTTGTTTATTAGCACAGACACATGTTGTGATGTGTCATTCTCACTAGTAACCTAAGGATAGACGCGTGGGGGAAGACAAAGAGACGGTATGAATTTAAAATAAAATGAAAAGATTTACAAACAAGAAAATGCTCGAAGCGTGTTAAACACTTTCTTAAGAGATTGATTGTTTGATCTTAGGAAAATAGCAGACAACAATTTTCGGAAATATAACAATCATATTAGCAGTTGTTTTGAAGTGACAATTGTGGTTTTTGTCAAATCTTTTTTTCTCTCGTATTTGAAGTACCAACAAGGTTCTTATTTATTAAAAAAATACATAATTTCATGAAAATGTGGGAATCTTTTTAAAACGGAGTAATAACTATTTCACAAAATACTCCCTTGGTTTTATTTTTTTTATTTGTAAAGTTTGATTTGACACGAAATTTGAGAAAGAAGTAAAAAGTTTTAATTTATTTGAAACTTAGTCATATATTTGTTGATCTATATATAGAAGCTTCTCAATAATTATGAAAATATATAAAATCGTCTCACTCTTTTTTAGACGAACTAATAAAAAAAATAGTGTCAAACAAAAGTGAAACGGAGGAAAAATCCAATAACTAGGAATTAGAAAATGTTGGATTGACATGCATGCAGATTTCGTTGTCAAGATAGACAAAAAGGGAAGAAGCAACGACAGCACAATGAAAAACCTAATCAATAAATTAATGTATACTACTCTTACGACTCCTACTAAAAAAAATGACAGGTCATTCATAATTTTCAAACAATTTTCTTGTCTAGCAATGGAACTTTGTCCAACAGTGTTTTCTCAATCAAGAATTATTCATAACGACAAAGAGAAAAGTTAAAAGTCTCTCTTATGATCTCACTTGGGCCAAAGAAGGAGAATGGAGGACTGTACACTTAGCCAAATTAGCAGTAGTTACTCATCATTGTGCCAAAAGTTGTTTTGTATCATTAAAATTGTATGGGGTCCCTGTAGTTAGACTCGAAAATTGACCAATATTTAAAATTCTACACACATCTAGTTAGTACCAGAACCAGCAATCCCAAAAAAAAAAAAAAACATCTAGGATTTGTTACGAAATTGATTTTGGGGTAAATTTTACAAATAATCATATAACTATGACTTTTATTCATCAAAGCCACGTAGTTATGTTTTCCAACGCAAAAATCATAATTTTTTTTTTATTAAATCACACAAAAATCATAGTGATCGACAAGAAAATTCAACTTTTCAGCACTATTTTCTTATTCCGTGATTTTTTATTTTTTATTTTAAATCTAATAAATAATAATCTAATTAAAATAGGTATGAGCCAATCCACCCAACCTAATAGCCACGTATAAAAATTAAACTAATACTACTAAAAATGAACCTTTCAAAACACGATACATCTATCTTTTATTTTTCTTTTCAAACTTTCCATTCAAATTGATATCGCTTTCATTTTAAATGCTCTCTAACTATGCCTTTTTTTTTTTTTAACGAGAATCTCATTCAAAACTAAGTTTTTTACGGATGAAAGATTGTACTTTTACTATTATTATATGTATATGGGCATTGAGGAGATTGAGTCATTCTTATTTTAAGGAAAAAATTTAAAATTGGCCGGCTGGCCGATGATGTGGTCATACCAGCACTAACGCACATGATTCTATCAGAACTCCGAAGTTAAACGTGTTTGAGCAAGAGTAGTATTAGGATGGGTGACCCACCTAGAAAGTCCTTGTGTTGCGTCACTCTTTTTCTCACAGTGTGAAATAATATTGTTATTGGTGTTGTATCGGTCGGCCGAAACTAATTGCATTCACTACATAAAATATATAAATATGTATATTATATGTATATAATACACACACATATAAATATATATTGTATCGACCATATGCTAAAAATATATATTTCTCCTATTTTAGTTGGATTACTATTTGTTAGACTGAAAAAAAAAATGAAAAATATCTTGAATAAGAAAATACTACCAGAAAATTGTGTTTTCGAGTCACAATAATTTTATTGTGAGAAAATAATATTATATGACTTTGATGAAAAAAATCATAATTATATGACTATTTGTAAAATTTACCCTTAATTATTTAACCCCGAACTTTGCTTACTTACTATACTTAAATCCTCCTTTATGTTAGGGAAAATTCAACTATTTATATAGAATCAATACATTTGTTTTCGGCCTGTTTGCTCAGTAAACTTTTCTGAACCAAAATCCTCCTCTCAATCTAGTTGAAGCTCAAATTGATTGTGAAAGGGCCAAATGCATGTCGAAATAAGACTTGAAATATTCTATTTAATGTACGTTTCGTTATGCACAGAAATGAATAAGGACAGAATGATTATGTTCCCTTCCAACTTGTATTTGTCTTCAATTTTTGCATCATGTTTACATATCTTTACGTTAGAACCATAATAATACTTATAACGGATAAAAATTGAAGTATATTTTTCACATCAAAGGCTGCCAGAAAGAAGAAGAATGAAAAAGAAAGAACTTTTTGGTCTGCAATTCAATGAAACAAACAACGTGGCAACTATATGGTTCTAAATAATAGTCGTATCATTTTTCAACTTTCATTTCATCTTGAAAACCATTTCTTTTTCTTTTGCCACTAAAAATCATTCAAAGACAAAAATACTTGGTTCTTAGAGCTGGGCAACATATTCATGGTTTTGGTCTTGGATTTACCAGGCAACATGAGATCCGGGTCATGTCCTGTAGTCTTGTATTAGCTGCAATTGATTTTAGTTAGTCACTCTTCATCTAGGCAAAATATTAGATATTTCTCTAAAGTTAGTCTATTGGCCTATCTTATAGCACATGTTCTGTGCAAACATTACTTAAAATTGAAGAATAAAGACTTTTGAGACATGTATAGTATTCATTGGGAGCTACTAAATGGTTAAAGATACTATGGTGTTACGACCAAAGTCTCACTTTAGAAATCGTGACGGCATCCGATCACTGAGATTAGATAAGCCTAGCACACAAATAGATATAACATAAATAAAAGACTTAACTATATCAAAATCAAACGGATGAATGAGATAATGAATTCAACTAAAACTAAACAAATGTTATACGATCCGGCAGTACATAGTAATAAGCTCTAATGACATACACTAGAATTTCTATATATAATATTGTTTCGAAATGAAAATAAACGGTAGTAATGATAACATTTGTAGGTGACTTCGAGGCTTGCGAACAACAAGCAGGACTACCTCGAAGTCTTACTCAAGTCAACGCGATCAAAAGTACATGGGTCTACATAAAAATGTGCAGAAGAATAGCACGAGTACACCTCAGCGGCACCCAGTAAGTATCAAGACTAACCTCGGTATAACAGTGATGTAAAAGAAGAGTATATGTTAAATTTTATTAATTTTTGCCAAGATTATATTTTAGAGCTCAAATCCAAACATATGGACTTATTTTCAAGAAGCGCAAGAAGTCCAACAAGCTCAAGATTGATTTCATGAAGCCAAGATTCTTTCCTTCATAAAAAAAATTTATTTTATTCCTTTTAGAATAAGGATTTTACTTTAGTAGTATCTAGTTTCTTTTCCTCATAGAATAGGATTTTACTTTTCCATATATTTAGTTATTTCCTAGGCATATATAAAGGGTTCTCTTGCCTAGTAGAAAGGAATTCACGTTTTTGGAGGTTTGGCGTAATTTGCAATAGAGTATTTTTCTCTATTTTGTCTTCTTTATTCTATTTTTGGTTCAAAACAAGGTGGTGATAATCTTTATCTTGTTTTTAATTGTGTGTGGTATTTCTTTATCACATTAATTGATTCCAAGTGGTGACTTTAGGAACTTTTCATTCAAGATGAAGTTTCTTGATCTAAATCCATTCTTTTGATATTCTAGAATCAGAACTTTTCTTGAACTGGTACAACCTCAATATTTACTTATTTTGAACGAATAAATGCATTTTCTTGTAGTTCAGATTAACATTTTTCACCTCATTTTTGAATCATTATATTCCGAGTCCTAAAACTTGAGATACACTTTCTTGAATCCGGCTCACAAGTTACATTTTCGTTTCAAGATCTTGATCCTCGTCGATTGATTCCTTGTTAACTCGAAGAATCTCATCAATTTGGTATCAGAGTTATAAGCCATAGGTCCAAATGTTAAGAAATTAGCATACCTAAGATTCAACCAAGAGGAAGATTCTTAGTTCAAGACAACAAAAATCTCTTTTTCACACTAGATGTACCTCCCATAAAGTTTGTTCATTCATCATTGATTGTGGGAGTCACAAAAATATCATTTCTGAAGAGATGGTTATTAAACTTAGTATGTTAACTAAACTTCATCCATATCATATAACATCTAATTTGAAAGTGATGATGGTTTAGAGGTAACTCGTCAATGCGTAGTCTCTTTTTCTATTGGTAAAATTTATAAAGACCAAATTTGTTATGAGGTAGTGTAGATGGATTCTTGTTACTCATAGTTGGAAGAAAACGGTTATATGGTAGGTGTGCTAAATATGACGAAGACCATAATACTCATTCTTTCACAAAGGATGGACGTAAGATTATCTTACTGCCACTGAATCCAGAAGAAACTGCTAAAAGTTTAAAGTCCAAGGATGATTCTTTTGTGATCAAATTATAAATAATTTATCCAATCAATAGAGAAAAACCTTTTAATATTGGTATTACTATGGAAGAGCACAAGGAAGAGGAGAATGACTAGATCCACAAGTTGAGAATTTACCTCCAAAGTTTGATGATGATCCGTTGGAGTATCCCATATGTGAGCTTAACTTTTCACCTAATAGAGGTGCTCAACATTTATTTGATTTTTGTTTCTATCCTTTCAAACAAAGCAGCATATTGTATTAATCCAGAAGTCCATCAAATTTTGCAAATACGAGATGATGGGTTGCTTAAAAATATACCTGTTAAACGGGCCGGGTTGGACCGGTTCCGGACCGGCCCAGACCGGTAGAAACCGGAACCGGCCCGGACCGGTGGCAAAGGGGCCGGGTGGGCTGGGTTTTTATGGGGTAGGGGTTAGTTCCGGAAAAATATTTTGAACGGGTAACCGGAACCGGGTAGGCCCGGAACCGGGTAGGCCCGGTCCGGCAAACAGTAAACTTAACGGTTAAACCGGCCCGGCCCGGCCCGGTTCAACGGTCAAAAAATTTTTTTTTTTTAAAAAACAGATATATGGGGCCCACCCCAAAGGCCCAAACGGCTAGAATAAAAAAAAATCAGTTGGCTAACGGATCTATTTAAGTTTTGATCATTTTTCTTTAATTTTTAACACATCTTTAATTTACGAATGTAGCCTTATGTAAATCTATAAATACCACCCCCCCTTCTTCATTTCTCACTCAAAATTCTCATCTCTATCTCAAATTCTCTCATTCACCTATTCTCTAATTATCTAGTATTTTATCATTCGGGTTTTGAACTTCAAGTTGGAATATTGGCTTGACGTTTGTTCGGGGTAACATCGGAAATTCGGAATTGCATAACCAAGTGCTCCAATTCGGTGCACTCCCTCCAACTCTTTCTCTTGTTAATATTTTAATTGCATATTTATTTTGAGCTTATTTATTCCTTAAATTTCACAATATGTTTAGTGCTGCAAAAAAACGTGTAGAAAAGTTACTGATAAGGGGAGTAAAAGTAGAGGTAATTCTTCAGCATCTGGTAGTAATAGCCCAATATCTATTGTTCCTGAAATATCGCCTAATGAAAATATAGATTATGATCAATTACAAGAAGATTATGGAATAGAAGATAATGAAATAAGAATTGAAGAAGAGATATCCGCTACACCTACTAGTGCACCTAGTGCTGGGGTAGGTAGTGTTGGAGTTGATACAAGGGGTGGTGGTGGTGGCAGTGGCACTAGTGGTAGACCACCTACGGCTCCGACGACTAATCGTAGAAAAAGAAGTAAGGTTTGGAATTTTTTTGAATTAATTGAAGGTTCTGATAGAGTTAGATGCAAAATTTGTAAAGTTTCATTTAAACATTTGATTGTAGGAAATTTAGGGAGAACTGGAACGCTTAGTAGGCATATGAGAGCTGCACACCCGATAGAATGGGGCCTAGATGGTGATGATAGTCAAACAACTATTAACCCTACTACTGGAGAGTTACTAGATGGAACTATACATATTTATTTTTAAAAGTTTGCTATAAATATAGATATCCAATAACTGAAGTTGCTAATGCACATTGTACGAATTCAACTGAAGAAATCAAGGACATGAAGATGTTGATCGCCTAGAAGACGAGGAACTTGGAGATATATTAACAAGTGGTCACCCATCCGAATTTACTTATTGTTATTTGTTCAAGTCTTAAAAGATGTAAACATTCAATTTGTAAGTTTCAAATTTGAGTTATGAAATATGAAATAAAAGAAGCACTTGCAATTTGCAGCAAGTGCAATTTTTCTCATATTCCTTCTATTCTTTAATTTATATTTTAAAGTAATACAAATTCTTAATATAACTTGAATTGAAACTTTAAATTTGAAATTCAAAGTTAAAGTGTTAAATTGAAACTTTAACATTTTAATTTTGAAATTCAAACTTAAAATCTTAAATTGAAACTTTAACAATTTAAGTTTGAATGTCAAATTTAAAGTTTCGAAAATCAAACTTAAATTCTTTAATTGGAACTTTAATTTTGAAAGCAAACTTAAAGTCTTATATTAAAATTATTATTTAGAAATTCAAACTTAAAGTCTTAAATTGAAATTTGAAACTTCAATTTTTAAATTTCAATTTCAAACTTAAAGTCTTAAATTGAAACTAAATCATCTAACTTATTTTTGAAATACAAACTTAAAGTCTTACATTGAAACTTTATAAGTGCACAAGTATCATTTACTTTGTGTTCTTTAAATAAATTACAATAGTTATACAAAATTTTAAAAAAAAAAACACGTTAAACCCGGCCCGGCCCGGCCCCTTTAACCCGCAACCCGTACGGGTCAATTTTTACCCGAAAAAACCCCAACCCGTTATACCCGTTAAGTAAGAGCCCGGAACCGGCCCGGTAAAGAACCCGTACGGGTTAAAAAAAATTGGACCCGGACCGGCCCGGCCCACACCTATACTTAAAAAGGAGTCCATAATGGAGAGTTTGAGTTCATATTTGGTTCCAGCTTTTTTATTGCTCCCAAAGGATGAATATTTTCAAGATTATGTAGGAACATGAAATCTCAACACAATTCCATCTATGGTTATGATCTGGTTTGTCACGATCCCAAACCTGCCCGGTCCTGATGACGTCTCTCGTGAAGACTAGGCCAGCTGACATAACACTCACATTAACCTTTAAGCATTTAAAAATTAATTTTAAGCCTTTAATTAAACAACGTTTCATAGCAATTTTTGAAAATGATAATGCGAAACAAAAATACAAGCACGACATCGGGATGTCACTAGTCATGAGCATCTATCATGGTCTGAATACAACAATAAGTCTAACTAATATACTAAATAAAGTAATAACAATGTACGAAAGGGAGTGGTGCTGCGAACGTCTTGCAGCCATCTGCTAACTCTGATGACTCTGCGTCCGAACAAGTCCACATTGTGAGCACGTGATTTTTGCCCTATATTAATTACTCCCATAAAATATTGGAAAATAATTTTCCAATTTTTTGCAATTTATGAGTATTTTCGTAGAATTTTGTAAATTATTTGCATTTTCAGAAGACTCGGAGCTGTCACATCTCCTTTTTCTTACTACAACCCCGGAAAGAGAATATAATAAATGGAGTTATTTCCAACTTGAAGTGACAATCGAAACGAGATTCTTTAATTAAAAATCAGAGTCGCCACTTGGGATAATTAATGGTGTCCTAAGTCACCAATTTAAATCCCGAACGAGGAATGAGTTTGACTCTGTTATACAGTCTGCAAATCAGAAATCCGGGTAAGAAATTCTGTTAACCAGGAGAAGGTGTTAGGCACTCACAAGTTCCGTGGTTCTAGCACAGTCGCTTTGATAATACTTGGCTTACACAATTTATTAACTACTGGTTTTAGAACTTATGTGCATTTACTTCTTTCACCGCTTTATATTAAGAAAAATTATCTTGAACGCATGCGTACGTGTACCTATTTGTTGGGCGCGTCAAAATCATATCACGTGAACGTGTCCACAATTAATAACGTTTTATTACAATTAAGAAAGTTTGGCCAAAATTGCGTGAACGCATACTCCGATTTTATTTTTAAAGATCGCAATCATGTCACGTGAACGTGTCCACAATTACAATAATATATTAAACAGCCCCAGAACAACTATGAGTTTTTTAAATTAATTAATTGCTGAGTCAGAAGCTTCATTGTAAAGAATCATGAATTATGGAAATTAACTTGGTGAAGGGAGGACAATAATGAATCACTACATCAGTCTACGAACAAGCAAATGATACTACTGATGGGAAGGCTAGTGTGTTATAAACATGAATACTTTAGAGCCAGATTTGTAGTTAGTCCTCCAGATCGTGAATTGAGGTCCATTACATTGATTTTAGTATATAAACACAATTGAAATTGAGTTTATTAGCAGCTTATGTAGATGTCCAAAATAGTCTTGCCTATTCCAACTTCAGACGATAGAAAACTAGGAAGGATGAACCAATCATCCCATTGAATATCACTTTGCTTATTTGAAGTGAAAACCCAAAATCTCATAACAGTAATTCAACAACCAAGCAGCAAACACATCAAACCCAAATTTAACTTTAGTACAAAATTAAACTTTCAACAACAATACCACCTCTTTGAATCAAAATCATAGATACATACAGAAGTACTCACAGTAGAGACGAAACCCCCATATGCACATAACACCAAAATTTAACCTTAATAAAGAAGGAGATGAATATTAACCTCAAATCTGAAATCCGATGAAAAAAAATCGAAACGATTTCGAGCAAGGAACCGCGACCAAAACTCAACAATGGACCTCGAATTGGCGAGCAAATGAGGAGCTCGAACAGAAAACGAAGTGCTTCGCCGGATTCCCAAGGAAACTCCTCCAAACCTCTTCGAACTCGGCTACAACGGACACCTCGACACAATTCTTTGACTTTGGACTGGAATGGTCGATGGTTATGGAGTGTTTTCAAGCGGCATTTGTTGCTATGTTCCTCTCGTATGCTCCTTTCTTCGTTTCACTACTGTTTTCCCCCACCCCTTGTCCGTGCATGACTGTGTGCGACTGGTCGGTTTTGAGAAGGGTAGTTGATGGTGGCCGTTGGTGTATAGAGTTCGGGCATATTCGATCTAGTTTTGGAGATGGTTTGGAGATGAGTTACGGTTGAAGAGGTTTGTTTTTTATGTTATCATGATACGAATCCAGTTGCAGGAGGCTTTATGTGGTAGTACCTTGTGCTTGCACAGGGGTACCTAGCCGTTATGTTCAATTAGAAAGGGAGTTAAGTGAAGTTTGCATATTAGTCAGTTTAGTCCCAACTATTTTTAAGTTATAGTTTCTATAATTGCACATTTACCCTGCACATTTAGGTTAGCCAAGCACATTAAGTCGAGTTCTGTTGCCTTTTTCTGTGCAGTATCCGTACAATATGAGCTAGGTCATTTAGGTTATCATACTATAAATTGTAATTGTTTTCCTCTTTGAAGACACATGAAATATATCTATCTTCCATTGATGCTCTTACTTTACCGCATTTTTATTTTTTTTCTTTCCTTTTCTTCTTCATTTTTACTGTTCCATTGCTTTTTCAGCTCTTTTCTCTTTTAATTTCTGCAAATTAGCTCAGTTCATATCAGTGGTTATCACAGAAAATTTTGGCTCTATGGGTACAATGACTATCAACATGGACGAGGTTATGGAGACCCTCAAAATATTTCTATAGAGATGTCGACTATGGCAGCAAGACAGGCGCAGCTGGAAGCGACTCAAGAGCAAACCTGTAGAAATCAAGAAGAAGCTTTAAGTGAGATGAGGGAGGTGCTCAATGAAGTCATACATGATGGGAAGAGAACTGGGAGAGACAAACCAACAGCTTATGGTAGAGGTGAGCTTTATTCTCCTAATGATAAGCCTTTTGAGTTTAGGGACCTAGCTTCAAATCAGTATCTTTTTGAACAACTTAAAATCTGAGCTCAGAGATGCGGTTAGAGTAGGGAACCCTTGCAGCCTGCCTCAGACTTATTATTTTGCTAGGCTACAAGAAGCAAGTTTTGTTGCTCAAAGTAAGGCCATCAAGGGGCAAACTGCAGCTCATCATTCTACTTTTAAAAAAGCTTCAGGATCAAGACTCAATGGACCTTCTAAGGGAATTATAGCTGCTAACAAGGGGCCTGTTACTGCCCATTTTGACAAAAATAGGAGAAGGAGACTCACCCCAGCTGAGATGGAGGAAAAGAGGGCTCAATGAATGTGTTTCTTCTGTGATGAAAAATTTGTGCCAGGGCATAAATATAAGGCCAAAAGATAGATTTATTCCTTGGAGATTGAGGAAATAGATTCAGGTAGCCATGAAGGAGCATAACTTGAATAGGGCATCACTGATCAAAAACTAGAAGAAGAAGAAGAAGAAGAAGAAGAAGAAGAAGAAGAAGAGGAAGAAGAAGAAGAAGAGGAAGAGGAAGAGGAAGAAGAAGAAGAAGAAGAAGAAGAAGAGGAAGAGGCTATAGAAGGCTATGAGATCTCTTTAGAAGCCTTGTAAGGCTCTAGAGGGTACAAAACCTCGAAGTTCCAAGAGTTCACTATACATAAACCAATCCATATTCTCATTAATAATGGCTCCACACATAACATTATCAATGAGAAGGTAGCTCAGAGGATTGGATGCAAGGTTTATAGATTAACCCTAAAGATATGTCAGTAGCTGATGGAAGAATTATACAATCAATGAAAGGAAGCCAAGGGTTCAAATGGTTGATGCGGGGTGTGATATTTCAAGAAGACTTTCTGGGACTCCCTATAGGAAGTTGTGATTTGGTATTGGGAATTTAGTGGTTGAGCAAACTGGGGGATATTCAACTCAATTTTGAGAAGCTATATATAAGGTTTTAATATCAAGGTAAGCAAATTGCACTATAGGGCATCCAGCCCACTTTTAAAACAGTAGATCCCGAGGCCTTCAACAACATCACTACTTGTGAGGCCTAGAGTTTCATGATAAAGGTGTGCCCATCATCATCCATTAAGGATAAACAGGATAACAGTTTGAAGGAAAAACCAGCTCAAGTGCAAGCATTACTAGAGGAGTATCATGAACTGTTTCAAGAACCATAGTTACCACCTTCAGGGGAGTGTTTGACAATCATATTCCACTAAAAGAGGACAGCCTGCCTGTGAACTCAAGACCCTACAGATATTCCTTTATGCAGAAGGATGTGATAGAAAAGATGGTATCAGAAATGTTGCAACAAGGCATAATTTAGTATAGTGCAAGCTCTTATGCCTCTCCTGTAGTATTGGTGGAAAAGAAGGATGGCTCTTCGAGACTATGTGTAGACTACAGGGTACTGAACAAGCTCACTATAAATGATAAATTACCCATTCCAATTATTGAAGAATTATTGGATGACCTGGGAGGTTCCGGAATTTATTCCAAGATAGATTTGAGGGCAGACTATCACCAAATCAGGATGGCACCCTCAGATATCCAGAAAATAGCTTTCAAGACTCATTTAGTGCATTATGATTAGTAATGCCCTTTGATCTCACCAATGCCCCTTCCATTTTCCAAAGTTTGATAAATCATACTTCTAGGCACACCTCAGGAAGTTGATATTAGTGTTTTTTGATGACATCCTAGTATTCAGTAAAGACCTGCAGGAGCATGCACACAATCTCAGAATTACCTTTAATCTATTGGTACAACAACAACTATTTGCTAAAAGAAGCAAGTGTATATTTGCAGCTGCCAAAGTTGAGTACCTAGGACATTACATTTTAGCGGAAGGAGTAGCTACTGATCCTAAAATAATAGAAGTTGTACAGATGTGGCCTGAACCAGCTAGTCTCAAGCAGCTAAGGGGATTTCTAGGATTAGCAGGGTACTATAGAAGGTTCATCAAAGGATGTGGAGTTCTTAGTAAACCCCTCACTGACCTATTGAAGAAGGACAACTTTAAGTGGTCTCTCAAGGATACTGAGACTTTCAACAGATTAAAAAAGGCTTTAACCTCAGCAATAGTCCAAACATAGCCTGATTTCGCTATACCCTTTATTGTAGAGACTAATGCATGTAGCATGGGCATATGAGTTGTACTGATGCAGAAAGGGCAGCCTATAACCTACCTAAGCAAGGGCTTATCTTCACAGCACCAAGCCTTATCAGTATATGATAAGGAGTTATTTGCCCTAGTCATGGCAGTGAACAAGTGGTCACAATACCTAACTGGCAAGCCATTCACAGTCAAGACAGATCAAAAGGCACTCAAATTTCTCCAGGAACAAAAGCTGCACACGGGATCCCAACTAAAATGGATAACTAAGCTCATGCAATATGACTTTGTGATTGAGTACAAAAAGAGGAAGGAGAACAAGGTGGCTGATGCCCTTTCTCGATTGCCATTAGTAGAATTGGCATCTTTGACACTCTCTACCATCAAAACTAATTTGTGGATCAGATAATGAAGACGTGGGAGTTAGATGATGAGTTTGTAGCCATTATGGAAAACCTCAAAAGAGAAGGTGGAGAATCAAAGGGGTACACCTTTGTGCACAATTATCTAAGAAAAAATGGGAAGTTAGTAGTCGGACCTGATGATCATCTGAGAAAAGAGATCATAAAATTATGACATGACTCCCTTTCTGGCGGTCATTCAGGCAACAGGAGGTTTGTTGCACTCTTCTATTAGAAAGGATAAAGGATGATGTTCAGATGTATGTCAAAGAATGTGATACCTGTTAGAGGCACAAATATAAAACAGTACCTTATCCTAGGCTCCTACAACCACTCAAAATCCCTTCATTATCTTGGAGCAGTATTAGCATGGATTTATTGAATGATTTCCCAAGGCTAAAGGGAAGACATTGATATGGGTGTTGGTAGATAGACTAACCAAGTAAGCTCACTTCATAGGAGTAGTCTACCCTTACACTGCTTCTGATATTGTTAAGCTCTTTATGGAGCATGTGCAGATAACATGGAATGCCTGAGGACATAGTGAGTGACATGGATCCTATCTTCATTAGTAGGCTATGACAAGAGTTATTCTCCATAAGTGGGTTCACTCTCAACACTTTTATTTCCTACCATCCAGAGTCTGATGGGCAGACATAAGTGGTTAACATATGTTTGGAGACTTACCTCAGATGTTTTTGCTCAGATTCTCAAAAGGATCGGTCTTATTATTTAGCAACAGATGAATGGTGGTACAACACCACCTACCACTATTCAATTCAAACCACTCCTTATGAGGCTCTATATGGTCAACCTCCACCACCCCACTTACCATATATGGTAGGGGACTCAGTATGGAAGAAGTAGACAGAAGTCTGCTGACAAAAGAATTCAAGTACCAACTGCTGCAATATCATTTACAAAGGCCACAACATAGAATGGTTGATCAAGCTACTAAGCATAGGAGTGATAGAAAATTCAAGGAAGGGGATTGGGTTTACCTCAAGATACAACCTTATAGACAAGTAACACTTTTAGGCACTCATTTCTCCAAACTATCAGTAAAATATTATGGTCCTTACCAAGTTTTGAAAAAAGTTGGAAATATGGAATATAAGTTATCCATACCCTCTTAGCCAGTACTTCATCACACTTTTCATGTATCCCATCTTAAACCCCGCTATAAGCTTCCTGAAACCATTTCACACCCACCCATAATCGACATATCCAGCCCTTACAAAAGAAAAAGTTTTATCATGAATGCCGCATGTATTATCGGGATGAGCCTTATTTGTTTAGAATATGTGTAGATAATATGATCTAGATTTGTGTCTCCGAGATAGAACAATCTTCTATTTTGCAGGCTCGTCACGCATCAATATATGGAGGAAATTTTGGAGGGGTCAGGACAGCTATGAAAGTGCTAGAGGCCGGATTCTTTTGGCCAACAATGTTTAGAGATTCACACCTATAGGTGAAGGACTGTGATGAATGTCAGTGGATCGGGAACATTTCTCGTCGCCATGAGATGCCCATGAACCCGATTCAAGAGGTAGATGTGTTTGATGTTTGGGGGGATTGACTTCATAGGTCCCTTTGTCAGCTCATTTGGCAGTAAGTACATACTTGTTGCTGTGGATTACGTGTCAAAATAGGTAGACGCTGCCGCATTGCCCCCTAATGATGCAAGAGTTGTGGTAGGATTTTCGAAAAAGAATATATTCACCCGATTTTGGATATCAAGAGCGATCATCTGTGATGGAGGCACTCACTTCTGTAATAGAGACTTCGAGAAATTGCTTGCAAAGTATGATGTACACAACAATCAACAAACTAGTGGGCAAGTTGAAGTGTCCAATAGAGAGATAAAGATTGTGCTAACCAAGACTGTGAATGCCACAAGAACTAATTAGGCGAAAAGCTTGACGATGCACTCTGGGCCTATAGGACTGCATTCAAAACACCAATATGTATGTCACCATACAAGTTAGTATTTGGGAAGGCCTTCCACCTGCTTGTGGAGCTAGAATATCAAGCTTGGTGGCCACTAAAGCAATTAAACATAGACCCCGATAGAGCTGGAGAAAATCGACTGACAGAGTTACATGCGCTGGAGGAATTTAGATATCATGACTTTGAAAGCATAATGCTCTACAAAGAAAGAACAAAGATGTTGTATAACCAGAACATTGTTGAGCGACATTTCAAACCTGGGGATATGGTATTGCTTTATAATCAAGACTAAGGTTGTTCCTTGGCAAGCTTAAGTCTAGATGGTCTAGTCCATTTCGAGTGATAGAAGTTTTCCCTTCATGAGCTATGAAGATTGCTTCGTAGAAAGATTCTCACACATTCAGGGTCAATTGGCACTAATTGAAGTTATACATGGGCATGAAAGAGCCAAAGGCAGTGTCTAAGACAAATCTGACAGAACCTCAGAGGTCGAGCGAGCCTTAAATGCATTTATCTCCATCATGCCGCGATGTTACATCGGGTGTTGCGTGTGATGCAACACACCAATGTTGTTGTAAGTGTATTCTTGTAACTTTCTATAATAAAAAAAAATTTTAAAAAAAGAAGAAGAAAACATGTTGCCAGCACCGCGATCGCCGCAAGGACCGTGGTAAAGCGATGCTATTCTGGCTCAGGTTATAACTTTCCCCACGACCACGGTAAATCGTGGTGAAGCGAGGGTATACTGTCTCCAATTTTTTAATCCCTCCACGGCCGCGGTGGACTGCGGTCGACCGTGGGGGTACTAGGTATTGTATATATTTTTTTATTATTTTTTCATGTTTCTTCCTTCTTCTTTTCTTCTTCTTTTAATTCTGAATCCCAAATCCCCCAACACTCCCCCCCCCCCTCTTAGCACTAATATACCTGACCCCCTTCCCAAATTCCTAATCTCTCTCTCTCTCTCTCTCTCTCTCTCTCTAAACCCTAACTCTCCCCGCATACTCTCCCCTCCTTCTTCTTCAAGCATATTACCCCTCACCTTATTCCACTAAGGTACGAGCCCCCCCCCCCCTTCTTTTTATATTTTATTGTTTTTATGCTAGTTTATTATTTTTTATGATGTAGCATTGGTGATAGGATTTTTTTTTTTGCTTTTTCTTCTTGTTTTCTAGTTTAATTTTGTTTTTGGAGAATGTTTGGTGAAGGGGTTGTGTATTGAATGTTTGGAATGGTGTTGTTGGTGGGTGATTGAATGTAGAGAGTGTGGGGAGTGTTGGTGTGGTGTCATATTTGATTTGGGGAAGTTTTCTTGATACACATGGGCCATGTATATGAAGATAATGGCCCTTCCCACAATGTATTTGGGAAATTGCCTCAATGGAGATATAAGGAAATATTGTGATATGGTTGTGGTGAGGTCTGAGTAACCATCCATAGTCATACATTTCACACACGTCCTAATAGGCATTTCTCTGTTTTGACATGTACTATGAGTTTATCTCGTAAGAGACGCAACATCGGGTCCTCTACTAGTTATCCAGGGGGCTTCTCACGAGCTAGGGGCCAAGTCAATGCACCTCAATTCGATAGCACTCGGTTCATATCTAAATCAGTGAAGGAAAGGTACAATCAGAAAGCAGCTAAGAAGTTGCTACATGAGGTTCATATCAATTGGATGGCATTGGAGATGGAATGTCCAAATATGTTTAATAAGTTGAGGAGGTATTTGCTGGAAATCTTCTTCGAGGTCCCAGAGGAGACTAATATTCAGCTGGTGAAGCAATTTTGTGCGAACTTTCCAGAAAATGAGAATGGTGTTGTGACTACGCGCAACACCCCGTTGAATGCATCTATAGAAGCCATCCGTCGATTGTATCGCCTTCCATAATTCACATGTGACGATCATTATATAATGTGTCACTGCCTGAGTACTGAGTAGGCACCAATTCTAGATGTAATCTGTATCCCTGGTAAAGTGTTCAAATGTATAGCAAAGCTGAAGACTATACACTCACAGTCCCTTACTTGGGAGGCAAAGTGCTGGCTCACTATCATCAACACCCGCTTGCTACCATCCAGCAATACCACATATGTGAATAGGCCACATGTAGCAATGATCTACTACTTTACGACACACCAATGTTTTGATGTCGCCCAAGTCCTCCATGATGAAATGTTCATTAGATCGTCTAAGCTAATCAAGGGCCACTACTTCCTTTCGCTAGTCACACGACTGTGCCACCTTGATAAGGTCCCTGAGAACCTTCAAGTTGATGGGAAGTTACCTCTGAAGGCCCCATTCCGAGCAAAGAAAATTGGACTCGAGGGAAGAGAGCCGGTTCTGGACAGTGATTACTCTACTAATGAGTCTGACGATGACGATGGGGTAGCTGAGGTCACCGCACCTACGAGAGGGGATGAGGCAGGCCCATCACAGCCACGTTGAAGCACCCACATGTCATCTTTATGAGCAAGATATGGCTGGGTTGCGTACCTCAGTCAATGATTTGAGTGCCTATGTTGAGGAAGTGGTCGACAGGCAGGTGAAGTCAGAAAAGAAATTCTTGGACTAGTTACGAGTGTTAGGTCGTGCATGATGAATCCAGACACCGTCTATGACTGTGAGTGAGCTTTAGGGAAGCTCATTTACCTAAATGTTCTTTACATTTTGAAGTTGTGAGGACATGTCTTCATTTTAAGTGTCGGGTGAGGGATACTTCATTGTATGTTTGTAATTGTAACAATTAACTGTTTGCTTTGGTTGTTTTGTTTGCTTTCATTGTTCTGATGTTAGAATAGTAGTTCATTAGGTGAGTGAAAATAGTAAGTGATTTTTTCCAACGACAAATCTCTTTCGGCAGGGTTCTTGAGGGACTAAGTCGGAAAAAAAAAGAAAAAAAGAGAAAACAATGAAATATGGAGACTCTTCCTCATGACGGATCCTTTAGATAATTTTCTTGAGGGAAGTTAGTCTACAGAATACCAAAAAGATTTTTTTTTATCTTTAGGTAGTATAGTAACTCCCCCTTGGTTTTTTTTGGATAAAATTTCATGGTATAGCCAGTTTTCATATTGGTCAATGAAAAATAGCCACTGTTTACGAAGTCAATGAAAAATAGCCACTATTTTGCTGTAACAGGAACCGGCTCCGTATAATATACGGGAGTTCTAGTGCATTTGTGTACGAACTCCAGTATATTATGCTTGGACCGGTATACTTTGCTAACTCCTGTAAAATTTGCGGGAGACTGGAGCACTAGTGCTCTAAACTCCAGTATATTATACTGGACAATTAAACTGCTGGAACTCCCGTAAAATTTGCGGGAGTTCCAGCATAATTATGCTTGAACTCCAGTAAAATTTGCGGGAGTTCCAGCATAGTTATCCTGGAACTCCCGTAAAATTTATGGGAGTTCAAACATATTTATGCTGGAACTCCGGTAAAATTTGCGGGCATATTTTTCCAGATTTTGAACAGTGTTTTCGCTCAGATTAAAGTGGCTAAATTTCGATGACTTTTGAAACTTGGCTATTTTTCAACGACCAGTGGTAAATCTGGCTATTTTTGAATTTTTCCCTTTTTTTTGGGCCACGGTTCTTTTCCAAGGATTTAGCTTGAATCGGGTATAGGTAGTTTTTGTTTTTGTTCTTTTTAGTTTAGGTTAGGACTAATGAGGGACGAGCTAAAATCAAAGAAGAAAAACCCTTAGCGTCTCTACACCTGAACACGATAGACACTAGAGTGTAACGCTTAGCTTCAAGGGTTGAATCTTGTTTAAGTGCCTGAAATTGCAGGTTTGTATATAACTTGAACACTCAAAAGAGAATGTCTTGATAAACTAATCCTGATTGAATCATGTGCCATGTGTATGTGAATTTTATTGAATTCCATGCTTTACATTTGATGCCTAGAACTTGCCCTGTGTCTTTGCAAAATAAAATAACAGTTTCATTCAGTTTTAGAAGTGACATAGGCACTTTTTTGTGAGCCAGACATATAAAGTAACCACCTGAATGCATTACATCTTAGTTGACTCGGTTGAGCCTATAAGCCTTTTTTTATTGTTTGAATAGCCTGCTGTTTGAACCCTTTTACTTCCCGCTAAGCACTAGAATGGTATTGAAAATATGGAAAAGCAAAAGTGTGGGGTGATTTTGTTTTTGAGTGGAACCATTGAAATATAGAAAAGCTGCAAAATGTTGAAGCGTAAAAGATAAGTGGTAGCTTGTACAAATTGCACCTAATGGATGGGGGTGTTCAATAAAGGTGGTAGAGTATTTGGTAGACACAAATATGGTCTTGATGTTTAATATAATTGTATTAACAATGCTTAGAGAGGTTTATCACTCTATCTAAATATATCTTACCCAACTCTTAGCCTACATTACAACCAAGTAAAATCTTATTGATCTTAGACTGAGTGGAGCTCGATTAGTAGAGTATTACACTACGGACAAGCCTAGGGTGCATCTTTGTGGCATGTGAATGTTCTTTTTGAGAGTGAGCGAGTTCTTTCATCCTAGTTCCTAATTGCTATCACTATCATTATATGCGAAACTTTTCTATTGTGTGATGTGAGGGCATGTGATTCACAAAGGAAAGGTAAGTCTTGACTCTTGTATAAAGTGGTGTGAGTAAGTGCGAATGTTGCGTGGTACGAAAGATTTGATCGTGAGGTAAAATTTGGTCACTACTAGCTGCAACTTTTGTAAAATGTTCATGATGTGAGTCCTTGAGGGAAAATCTTAGAGAAGGAATTTTGATAGAGTGTGGTAGATTGCTCGAGGACTAGCAATGATTTAAGTGTGGGGTGTTGATAGTAGGATATATAGTTGATATTTTCACCTTAATATGATCATGCATTATTGTTGTTTTATAAGTAAATGGACAACAAAATGCTTTAAATAGTGTTCATTGGTTTCGCATGGAATATTATATGAAAGGAAGCAACACGAAGTGTTTTGGATGCGACAATGCGAAGAAAACACTTACTCTAGAAGTACCCGAACGCAAAGGAGCAAAAAAGTGGCCTGAGCAAGAAGTACATCGTGACTGCGGTGGACTGCGGTGCAACCACATTGGAATTAGTCACAAAACAGAATGGGCAGTCTTCACCGCGGTTGACCGCAGTTAATGCCGCAACCACGGTGAACTGTTCATGCACCTGGAAAAATGGGAGCCAAAGTGTAATTTCGGGGAAGATTTTGTAAAATTCTTATAAGCTCTAGAAACTCGCCCAAGATTGTTTTCAGCTTGTTTTAGACTACTTTTGAAGGAAGAACAAGTGTGAGACATCACCCAAAATATTATAGTTTCTTTATCTCTTTTATTTTCTTGCAAAATTTATATTATGCATAATTTAGTAGTTTTCTCTTACTTTGTTATGAGTAGATAAATCCTTTGTCTAGGGTTTTGATGGAACCTATTGAAGGATGAACTTCTTGATTATATTAGAAAAGATTGCCGTTTAATCTCTATTTGTTCAACTACGTATTTGTTATAGTTAATTGATAGGATCCTCAATTAATTGTGCCTATATAGTGTTAACTCGGGAGAGAGTGCATATTTAGGTAGTTGTTGAGCAACATCACTCCTAAGGTATAAGAGGGATCTATAATTGCAGGTTTAAAGGTGTGATTAGGGATAACAAAGTCATGGGTGCAATCTAAAGTGAGCTGTAACAAACGAAGCCAGCTAGCATATCTCTGGAGAGTGTATCTAGTAAATTATTGTGATTACTCGGGAGAGATTTACAGTAAATAGAGTGCCCATGACTGATACAGATGTGTTGGTTAATCTATATGAAACATAACCGGAAGGGATTCCATTGATAGGGGAAATCATAGCCTTAGAACCTTCTTATAATTGTTTACAACTAAAGCATAGTTAGTTTTCAGCTGTCTATTTACTTTCAGTTTTAGTTATTTGTAATACCATCAACTGTGATTTATAATGTTTGGGGAAGTTGATTCCATAGAAGAGAGTAAATCCAAAAAAGTAACTAATAGGTTAATTTCATGTGGGTTCAACTCTGGACATAAATACTCACACTATATTTGCAACATTCGTGTGTCTTGTTATAAGGTATAGTTGGGTGTGATCACACATAAGTCAATATCCAATAGATTTTTCCAACTTAAGCTTTCAAATAAGAGACTAATTATCTCAATTCACTCCAAAACCACCCCGGGCTCAAACCAACTAACCTAGTAAGTACAGATGTAGAACAGAAAAGAAGCAAAAAATAGGGGAATGGGACTATAACTCTCGAAACGACCGGACATGTTATTACATATATAGTTCTAGTAATGATATATACCATATGGTTATCACAGAGGATTGACGAGTATTTTTTTCTGTTAAAGAAATGAACTAGTTCTCTATAATACCCTATTATTATATAATATATATACCAAATTGGTATCTTTTTCATTAGAATCTTTTTCAATGTTTCAATTGTTTCGCGCCTTTTTTTTATTTTTCCCTAAATAAAAATACTTAGTTTGAAATATTGAATGAAGGCTGTGGCTAAATCGTAATCTAATTTGGTGGAGATTTTACACTAAAACTGCAAGATTTGGGTTGAAATTAAGTTGAGGTAGTGAAGTAGATTTGCATTGTATACCAAAATGATATACTTGTATATCAGTTTTGTATCATAGAGGGTTGGGCTCATTTTTGAAGGAATTAACCAGAACACTATCTTGTCAGTATATAATATAATACCATATGGGTATCATAGACTATTAAAGAGTATTTTTTGTTTAAGGAATGAACTAATCCTCTGTGAAACCCTGTTAGCATATGCTATATACCAGGTTGTTATCATCAAGATTGAGTGTTATTTTGGATGAAATACCATATTATATCTTGTTAGTATATGGTATAGACCATATAGGTATCATAGAAAATTGAGAGTATTTCTAGAATGAATGAACCAGACCTCTCTGATACCCTGTCAGTATATGATAATATACCATGTGAGTATCTTGTATGCTACATTAATGCACTTTAATTTTTACTAGTATACTATTTTTCATATACTATATGGTAGAGTAACTTATTTTTTGATAATTAGTACAAGAAAAATTAAATTAAATAAAAAGAAGGATTATATCGATATTTTTAATTGATATAGTAAAAAAGGAGAAAAAAAGAACAAAATAAAGGAGCCAAAAAATATGAGTAAAATTAGAATATGAGGAAAAATAGGAAATACAGAAAAATAATTTAAAAATAAAAAAAATATTATAAAAGGAGAAAAAAGAAAAAAAATGCAATGAAAAAAAGAAGAAAAAAATGTATATGTTGTTCTAATAATTGATTTTGAGAGGAAAAAAATGAGATAAAAGATAAAAGTATATTATATAAGTTATACTAAAAAATAGTAAATGAATGTTTACTATATTAATTATCTTTCATTACTATATAAAATAAAGAATAATAACGAAAGGGAGTAAAAAAGAGAATGAGATTAGATTATGTTGGGGGGAAAAGAAAAAAAAGTTAAATAAAATTAGAAAAGGAACAAGAAAAAGAGAGAAATGAACAAAAAATAAACAAAAAAAAAAAAGGCACCAAAATTGAGTATAGAATCAAATTGGGGTGAAAGAAGAAAATACAAACAGTATGATTTAAAAAACATAACAGAAAGGAAGAAAGAACAAAAAATAACGAAAAAGACAAAAAATGAAAAGGAGAGAAAAGAATCAATTACCTACAAAAGCTATAATGGGTTAAAATAATAATTAGTTTTATGAGTACAAATGTAAAGATGTAGGCAAGGATAATTAATTTAATTTTTGTGTAAAGCTCTAAAACTCCCCATATTTTTCCTTGCGAAAGTTTTCCACATGAAATGCCACAACGTAGTGACGTACGGATTTTTGGATCCTCACTTTTCGGTCCGAGTTCCTCTATGGTAGGAAGTGCATCTTTAGATAGTAATAAACTGCACATTAACATTGGGTCAATAACGTAGAGATCACTCAAAAATTACGGTATAGCATGATATATTGGAGTTTGGTGCACTTGTGTATAATGAACTCCAGCATATTATGCTAGACCGGTATACTTTATTGGCTCTAGTATAATATACTGGAGTCTGGAGCACTGGTGTTCGAAACTCCAGTATATCATATGGGACAATTATACTTGCTGGAACTGCAGTATATTATGTTGTATGCTGAAACTCCAGCATAATTTGATGGAGTTCCACCATAAATACACTAGAACTCCAGCATAATATACTGGAGTATTTTTCGAGTTTTGAACCGTATTTTCGCTCAGAATTATCTTTACATTAAAAGTAACTAAATTTCGATTACTTTTGAAATTAGACTATTTTTGAACGACCAGCTGTACATCTGGCTATTTTTAAAATCTCCCCAAAAATTAAAATAAGAGTACTTATCGAAGCAGTTGTATATAAATTTAAATCATTTTATACTTTGACCAAAGGAAGGCTTCTATACGTTTGTTCATTATCTTCGGAAGGGCAATCAAGCAGTTTTCTTCTATTGTGGATCCTCATTTTCCAAGACTATTAAATTATTACAACTATGACATAACCACCAGTGCATGTTTAGAAAGCTATAGTAAATTGCACATGACAATTGATGTTGGCTCAAATTTTTGGATGCTGCACATCCCAATAAGTACTAAACTATTACAACTATGACTTAGAGATTACCCGAAAACATAAAATAATAAGAATACTTATCAAAGCAGTTGTATATAAATTAAAATTGAATGATTAGGCCGGAGCGTCGTACTTGAATTATTGCCATGGCAATTAAATCCAGAGTTGTTACCATCATTGCCTTCCTTATAGTTGTTTTGTTTTGCAGCTACCAGCTTTGTGAATCTTGAAGAGTTACAGCAACACAGAAAATAATGAGTCGTCTGCTCCAATTAATAGAATAATGACGGAATTCTGCTATGACTGCCCTAACTTTTGTTGCAATAACATTTGCTCTGATATCCCTTGTTAAGCAATGCATAGGTAGGGCTCATGGCCTAAACACAAAATGCCCACAATGGATCTTTAAATCCTTAAAGGATGCTTTCTCTATAAGGCTGTAGTTTCTATTTTTTTTTTCATGCTCTGTTCATTGTTGAATAAGGCATGATTTTATGTTTTTCAGCGATTAAGCTCTATCATGTCCTCTTCTTTGTACTTTCGTTTTTCATGCCAGTACTGGTTAATAAAGGATGATTTCTTATGAAAATCATCGATCTCTTCATTGAAGTACTTGTGGTTGTTGTTCGGCGAGCTTTCAAGTTGTTTAGCTGGTGCTGTATTTAGAGCCATTAAAATGGGCTTGGCCCGTGAGGCTAGCTCATCCCAGCCTGCTACTTGGATAATGTTGGGTTGGGATTTTTTAGCCCAAATAAAATTGAGGCTTATAAGTTCGGCCCAAGTTAGTTCGGTGGCCCTTGAGGCTTGGTCGAGGCTAGGATGCCGGCCCGTGGGACAAAAAATAATTATATTCAAAATTAAATTTTTTAAAAAAGTAAAATTATACAAAAAGATATTAACAATAATCCCCATTTTCCAACCTTAAATTGCTTATTTTTTCTTCCATATCAATTAGAATTTATTTTTCTGATATGCATATAGTATGATAAGATTGGTTTTTCTTTTGCTTGATTAACAACGAACTAGGAAGGTTTTAAGTGGCCAATAATATTTTTTTTCAAAAGAAAATTTTATTTTAAGTGGCCAATTATTAGTTTGGTTACTTTAATATATTATTATTTATTAAATTGCTCTTCATTATAGAAAAATATCAAGTTTTAATACCCTAAAAATTTAACAATACTAGCAAATATCATGAATTTTAAATTTCATGGACTATAATGATGAAATCGACAAATACTGTTAAACCTAAATAAAAAGTCTTAACATATAAACTTAATGAAGCAATCCTAAACCTAAAGAAAGTGAAAGAAAATGTCATGCTCCAAAATCCGAGGAGCGCGACCGGCGCTCAACCGAGTAAATCCGACCGAGCAAGCCTATTAGATCTCATTCTACTCAAACTGCCTCTTGAATAAATTGGAGATGGACTCCATTAATCAAATTCTATAAACATATCATTAACGATATCCATTTCATTTTCATTAGCAACTTCATTCGCCATATTAAGAGAATTATAAGTATTATACATCATTGCCAAACATCAATATTTCTATTCTAAGTTACAATGCCCAACACTAACCACAACCTATCCACGAAGTCTCTAACTACAACTAAAGAATAATATGAAAATGCCGGCAACAAGGCTCCGGCTACACCTCAAAAGTGAAAATCTAAAATAAGAAGATGTGCAATATAGCCCCTTGAAGGAGAAAGGGGCTCGCCAAGATCTTTGGGAAGGAGGATGCTCTGCTACACACGATCGACACTATTCGCTATGGATCCACCTACATTCATTAAAACAATATAGCGCCACCGGCAAAAGGGACGTTAGTGCCATTGAATAGCGCTAGTATGTATAATTAAACACCATCTACTTAGAAAGAACTATCAAACAAGAATAAAGAAATCATTAGCACCTTGTCGTTAGAAAGAATTGTCAAACAAGAATAAAGAGATCATAAAAGTAAATCAAAAGCTTTAACAAGTCCCACATCAACAAATAAAAGGGATCACATAGCTTTCACTTAATTTCCATACCTCTAGGTTGCGTTTCATAGCCCGTAAGGTTCACATATCATATTATACACCTATGTGTTTCATAGACCGTCCATAGGGTTCACATATCATATTATACACCAATACGTTTCATAGACCGTCCATAGGGTTCACATATCACATTATACATCTATGCGTTTCATGGCTCGTCCATAAGGTTCACATATCATATTATACACCTATGTGTTTCATAGCCCGTCCATAGGGTTCACATACTACATTATACACCTATGTGTTTCATAGCTTGTCCATACGATTCACATACTACATTATACACCTATGTGTTTCATAGCCCGTCCATAGGTTCCATATATCAATTAATCGGCACATGGGCCACAATCATTACAGCATACTTGGCACTATGCCATATTTCATATCACCTCCACATATTTCACATCAATATTAATTTCAACAACAAGCCATTCAATTCAAGATGTCAAGTACACGTGAGAGGAACCATGAATCCTCGGCATATACAATATCTCAGAGATCATACACATCATGTTTATTGACAATGGAACTTTAAACACCAGGGGCTCTTCCAAATCAATAGAGGGGGTACACCAAGCCGCAATAAAAACACACATCAAAGGCATAAGAAAATAATTACAGCAATTATTCTTGAATCCTTCCTTTTCAATCATGACATTATACAATTATAATTCATGTTCTCGGCACATTGGCCACACTCAATTTTTCAAATTTATTTGATTACTTTAAACATGTCTACACATAGAGGATTTCGCATAGTTTGGCATAAGTTATATAACTCAATCTCAATTTTAAGGTCTTTACATTTCAATACATGACTAATATTTCTTGTACCCTTTTTAAGTTATCACAATAGCACCTTGATCATATTGGAATGCATATTTTACAATTATAAGATTGCAACACCAATTCAAGCAAAGTACCATCACACCAAGAATCCAAAGTTCAATCTTACCACATTTATACAGTCACTTCACTTCCAAACATATTTGTACATTACCAACAACTAGACACAATCAATCAAATACATTTGGTACACATGAGAACAATTCGGAGGATCAATCATAACTAGTTTTCTCGCGTAATTTGGCATTAAAATCTCAATTTTAACTTGACTCTGTGTGTGTGGTAAAATCGACAAATCATGTCCTGCACTGGAGATGTTTTGGCAGGAAGAATGGCAAATAGGTTAGAGATATCTAACTTATCGGCTGTGTGTGTAATTGCTTCAACTCAATTATAGGAAAAGAGAAAGGGAAAACGACAAAATAGACATGGGATTTAAAGATGCACCCAATAATTATTGAACGATAGAACTCTTTGAGCTTGGCTGACACACTTACATATTTAAATAACATTGAAAAAATATACATTATTATACATAGTTTAGGGAGAAGAGTATGTGATCATGTGAACCCATACCCTTTCCGATAGATACACCCCTCCAACCCGGTAAAATTGACAAATCATGTCCTGCACTGGAGATGTTTTGGCAGGAAGAATGGCAAATAGGTAAGAGATATCTAACTTATCGGCTGTGCGTGTAATTGCCGTGTGCTCCATGTGCTATTTCGCTGAGAAGGAAAAATGACTGTTGGCAACCTCTCGCTTTCCTCAGCATGAGGAAAATCAGTGGTGTAGTGAAGCCCACGACTCTCTTGTCGAGAAAGAGCACTGCTAACTACCAGGTTGGCACAACAGAAGAGATTCCTCATCTCACAAGCTTCTACTCCAACCATTGTTGGTTCCCAGCCATGCTGAAATAGGTATGTTTCCCATTCCAACTCCAACTCTCTGATTCTCTTCTCAGCAGCAGCTAGTCTTGAGGTAGACCTAACAATTCCAACATATTCCCACATGATTGACTGTAGTTCTTTCCTCACTTCCCTTGTCCGACAGATGATTTTGTTAAGAATTGTATCTCCTAGTACCATGGGGGCGGTAGGCCGCGTCCACCAACTTGAAGCACTGTGATCAATTCTAGACACATTCACATGACCAATTGAAGGCTGTACTGCTCTTCGTGCAAACACTAGTGCTTCAAGCAATGAGTTGCTAGCAAGTCGGTTTGCACCATGTAAACCAGTACATGCAACTTCACCTGCCACATAAAGACCTTGCACATTAGTCTCACCCTCGAGTCCAGCACGGACTCCACCACACATGTAGTGAGCAGCAGGAACCACCGGAATCGGCTGCTGTGTTATGTCTAACCCATGGCGGAGACACTCAGCAGCTATATTAGGAAAATGAGACAGAACCTTCTCTCTGGGCTTGTGACTGATATCAAGAAGAACATACTTTTCGCCACGCTTTTTGAGCTGGTCATCTATACTTCTTGCTACCACATCTCTCGGGGCAAGTTCTGCTCTTTCATCATACGTTGGCATAAATCTTTCCATATCTAAGTTGTAAAGGATGCCTCCATCACCTCTGACAGCTTCAGTTATCAAAAAAGCATTCTCTCTGGCACTTGGTCTGTTGGGAAGGCCTTCATCAGCGAGGGCAGTTGGGTGGAATTGCACAAACCTAGCAACACGAGGAAGAGAATTGTTATTAATAATGCGACTTTTTTAACACACCCTTGTGTTTTTAGTCGAAAATGCAAATGCTAAACGAAATGCTGCACAAGATGCAGAAATCAGGAAGGAAAAAAAATGGATAAAATCTGGATCAGCAGATTTACAGCACAAAATTCACTAAAGCAGAGGCAGAGATATTGTACAATGAAAATAATCCAACTGAGGACACTTACTCCATGTTGGAAATTACAGCTTGAGCTCGGTGAGCCATAGCCATTCCATCACCAGTTGCAACCTATAACCATAATGTCAATATGAATTAGAAATTTAAACAAGCCCACATTCAACAGGGTTAAACTTTTCTGTTGGCACAAACGGTCCAGCTCTTTATTTTTGGAGCGTGACATTAATCATAACTAACAAGATTTTGGAGGAAAAGATATTGAAACCCATACCGTCGGATTAGTAGTACTTGGATAGATATGTCCAACTCCACCTGATGCCAGCAAAGTCACTTTTGAAATGAATCTTATAACCTAAAAAACACAAGAGTGAGCGCAGAAGCCAAAGAAATCAATTTATGTCAATTTGATTAAATGTTCAACACTCAACGAGTAAAAGCAACTGTTACTAATTACCTCCTTCGTTTCCGTGTGTATAGTATCAACTCCATGACATACTATATCAGAACCATCCTGCATTTGGCATACAAATTACAACATTAATTCCTTGCTGAACAGTTCAATTGCAACCTTTACGCAACTATAGCACACTAATAAACTAACCTGAGTGGTCAACAAATCTATAGCAAAATGGTGTTGAAACACATGTATATTAGGATTCTTAAAAACTGCCTCTAATAGGGCCCTTTCTATCTCTCTGCCAGTCATATCAGCAGCATGGACAATTCGATGATGGGAGTGGCCTCCTTCCCTGGCTAAATCCAGTTTTCCGTCCTCCCCATGATCGAATGAAGCACCTATAGCGATCAGTTCTCTAATTCTCTCAGGTCCTTCAGTACACACTACCTGGAGAAATTAAAGGAGAGATACACTTATACTAAAAGCAAAAGGGGGTAATAGTCTCCAAATTAAATTGAATATATTCTGTGTGAACTTACTTTAACAGTCTCCGTATCACAGAGGTAAGCACCTGCAACAATTGTATCTTGTATATGGTTCTCCACTGAATCCAAAGGGCAGAGCACAGCACTTACACCACCTTGAGCATAGTTAGTGCTACTCTCATGTGGCTCAGCCTTGGTTATCACAGCCACAGTTCCATGTTTGGCAACCTCAAGTGCATATCGAAGGCCAGCAATTCCACTACCAATCACAATGAAATCGAAGTACCTAGTCACCGATCCATCTTCCTGCTGGCTAGATTTAATTGTTCCTCGGCGAGATTTCCAGTTTGTTTTGATCACTTTACATTGTGGAGAGCTACTTCTATTAACTCGTAACACATTTGAAACCCAACAAGACCTGGAAAAGCATGTCACCATCAGAAAATTAACATAGTACTCCCTCCGTTAAAATCTATTTATTTGACTGAATACGGAGTTTAAAAAAAAAAAAAAACTTTTGAAATTTTATCGTCATAGTACAAGTTACTCTAATCATTATCCCATTTATTTTCCCAGACTTTTTTATATTTTCTCTCTGTTCTATATTATATTACTATCTTTCATTTCAATTTTATTTTTTAATTTCAATTAAACAAATTTCATTTTTTAATTTTATTAATTTGTAATTTCCATAACTAAATAAATTTAATAAAATTTTAAATATTATAATTTTTATGTATATTATTAAATAACATAATAACTCAGATCCCTACTATGGTATTATGCTATTTACCATAGTTTTAATTTTTATGTATTTTAATTTAATGTATTTTCAATTGTCATGTATACTCTCTCATTTTTAATTTATGTGAACTCATTTGACTGGGCACGTAGTTTAAAATATTTGAGGTGTAAAATGAGGTAAATATATTTTGTGTAACTATGAATTATTGCATAAAGGTAAATTATTTTTAAATAATAGAATGGGTCTTTTTTTTTTTTTTAGTACGGACCAAAAGGAAAGAAGTTCAAAACAAGAGGCAGTACAAATTTGGACGAAATAACCTTCTCTTTTTTCTAAAGAATCGGGAAATGACTACTTCTAGAATTGTGTCACGACTCACGTGGAAAAATATATTACTGGTTTACCCCTAAAACGTACCAAGCGATATGGTTTTGCGTGCCGTTGAGAATCACATTGGAATGGGAGTGAGCTTTATTTCCATAGATATTCCTCAAGTAGACAGGCTTCCTCAAATGTAACTGTCCGCATCCTGAAGCGATACCAGTTGCCATATGATCGATCTGCATATTTAAAGTAAAATCTAGTTATGCATTACACATTAAAGCATGAACGAATAGAGGCTACATATATAGAAGATTTTGTTCAGGATGATCTTAGGAATTAACAACTGGCCTCTGGCCATTGTCTTGAAGTTAGAACTCTTCTCCCATTCATTTGGAGCATGTAAATTTATTAAACAATACAATTACCGCTGTCATTCCAAAAAAGATAAGCAAAACAAACTCTTGAAATATACAATTACCTTAAAGGAGCAAAAATGGAACTGGAATTTGAAGTTACAGATGAACTGACTGTTGACCAAGGAAGCAGAAGCCATAACTATATAAGTGAAGTATTATATGGTCGTGAAGGGGTAGTTTCGGTATATTATGCATTTATTTAGGGATAACTGTGTAATTTGATCAATTTTAGAGGTGCTTACTTCTCTTCCAAACGCCCACGTGGTTTATACATTTGTTTAGTGATACTGTGTGATTCGGTCCTTATTACTTAACTACTGCTGCATGTGGTGATATCCACGTTACCTTAGTCTTTTTTGAGGTGCTATGGACTTTCAGCTGTTCACTTGCAAATACCCACGTAGCTTATTCCATTTGTTTAGGTTTTAATTCAATTATTATTGATTACTTAATTGAGGTGCTCCTATGGCCTTCAAGATATTCACGTGATTTTTCCT